>BQNB010013956.1:0-47773 GCA_026074375.1 Tanacetum coccineum | reverse complement strand
CACTAATTTTTGATGTGGATTGGTGTTTGGCCGTAGGTTTTATACAAGGAGGAGGGGGAGGAATAGTGTGGTATTTATAAGGAAATCATTTCTTAGAGAGGTATCTTTTTCCAATTGGATAAAAGGGTGAATTAGATAATAGGATACACCTTGATTCAAAATTTGAATTTACCAATTTCTCTCCATTTTCTAGAAGCTAATTTAAATTTTGAATTCACAAGTTTCCCTCCATTTTATAGAAGTTTCTAAAACCTTGATTGGGCCTTGTTGGGCCTTAATAGGTCGAACTCTATTGGGCCCCAATGGGCTTGTCCATTTTCTTGGCCCGGTCCAATTAGCAAAGTCCATATTTGTAGGAGTATCAGGACATCAAGAAGAGTTGATGAATGTTTATGTAGATGATTTATGTATACGAGTAGCTTGCGTACTTTACGTAATGATTTACAAGTTACATGTTTCTCATTAACAAAACACAAAGAGAATGTATAGATTAAATATCAAAACAGTGACAACTGTTATACCTCCTTTATTTGGTACACTGTGAATAGGACTAACCCAAGGACTATCGGCAATCGGATAAATAATACTGGTATCCAAGAGTTTAACGATTTCTTTCTTACCAACTTCTTGCATATTTGGATTTAGTGTTCTTTGTTTTTAGACAACTGGTTTCTTATCATCCAGAAGTTATATCTTGTGTTTGCAGAATGATGGGCAGATACCAGGAATGTTAGTTGTTTTCCAGGCAAAAGCTTCTTTATGTTTCTTAAGAACGGATACAAGTTTTCTTTTGTTTTGAGCAGATAGTTGAGATGATATGATCACAGGAAGAAAATATGGTTCTTCCAAGAATACATATCCTAAATTATCAGGAAGAGGTTTGAGTTCAAGATCCGTAGGGGGTTCTTCAAGAGATGTCTTGATTTTATAATCTATGTTGATGGTGATTTTTTTGAATGGTGGTTATTTAGTATCGGATTCAGATTCAAAATTTTCATCGGCAGTCATTGCCATGAATTTATCGAATTCAAAAAAGATTTCTTCTTCGAGAAGGGTTCCTTTGATGGAATGAGGGATTTTGCTTTCTTTGTCTAGAAGAGCGTCGAAATCTTCTTCTAATATTTCATCAATAACATCGATACTAAAACATGTATCATCGTTTGAATAAGAGTATTTCATTGCAGAGTCGATATTAAAGATCATTTGTTCAGTCCCAACTCCAAGATTGAGTTGTTTCTGTTTAACTCGAATAACTGCATTAGCAGTGTGAAGAAATGTCGGCCCCAAGATGAGGGAAACCTGTTGTATTCTTTTTTTTTTACCCATTTCGAAATAACGAAATCAGCAGAAAGGGAAATTTACCAACTTCAACGAGCATATTTTCAGCTATTCCAACAAGGCATTGGAATGATCTGTCGGTTAATCTTACGCTCATTTTGGTAGATTTAAGAGTTTCGAGAGATAGTTTTGCATACAGGGAATATGGCATAGAGTTAATGCTAGCACCAAGATCGGCTAAAGCATTACAAGAGAAAGTTTTGTTAAAATTACATGAAATAAGGAAACTTCCTGGGTCTCCAAGTTTTGGTCAAACTTTATTTTGTATCATTGTTGAACTTTCATAGCTTAGGAAAGCGGCAGAAATTTGCTCAATTTTATGCTTGTTGCTTATGAGTTCTTTGAGAAATTTTCCATAGTTAGGCATTCCGGCTAAGACGTCGACAAGAGGTATATTGATTCGGACGGCTCGGATCATGTCGAGGAATTTTCCGTATTGGGCTTCCATTTTTTCTTTTCTAAGGCGTTGAGGATACTGAATTTTTGGTTTGTATGGTTTGGGTAATGGTGTTTCTTTAACTGGTTTCTGGGTTTGAATCTTTGGTTGTGGTGTAGGTTCATCGTCTTCATCATGGCTATCGAAGTTGATAGGGTTTTTAGTTTTGTTTTGTTCTTCATTCGGGTTTTCTAGTGGATTGTAGGTTTTACCACTTCTTGTGAATACAGCATTCACATGCTCGTTATGAGCTTGCGGCGGTTGGTAAGCTTTAGAATTGCTACCTCGTGGGTTTCGTTGAGTGTTGCTTGGAAGAGATCCAGAAGGTCGACCAGATTGCTTGTCAGCAAGTCTGTCCAACTTAGTTTCAAGATTCTGGATTAAAGCTTGATGATTTTTGGCTACTGTTTCGAGTTGAGTTTTAAGGTCCATGAATATTTCTTTGACAAAATCGTTAGTTGATCGCTGAGATTTCATGAAATAGTTAAATTTTTTATAAAGATCGTACGGTTTGTCTTCGGTGTTATATCGGTAGTTGTCTCGATTATAATCATTCCGTTCACATGAACGCTAATTATCGCGATTCGAGTCTCGATCGCGGTAATCATTATAAAAACGAGTCTTAAGGAAAGTTTGCATGAATTTGGCTTCTTCTTCATGGGACATAGGTATGTCATCATCGTCAAGATTAGGTGTTGCTTGTTTAGCACGAGATTGGAGTTCTTTATACTGAGTATCCATTTTTATGGTCATGGCATCCATTCGGGCCATAATCTTGTCAGTGTCGGTATTACTGCTACTTTCATCGACGAAAGCAACAGTTTTCTTAAGAGATGTTTTGGTCTTTTGATTTTTAGCCCAATCGAGCTTGAGTAAGACTTTATCTTCGAGAAGCTGATAAGCTTGATATGGTGTTTTATAGAGGAAAATATCATCGGCTGTGTCATTTAAAACTTCTTAGGTTATTTCGTTGAGACCATGATAAAAGATTTTGATAATATTGCCTTTGGACAAATTATAACCATGGCAATTTTAGAGCATTTCTTTCATACGAAGCCAAGCATCGGTTAAAGATTCATTTTCATGTTGAGAAAAGGCACGGATTTCTCTGAGGAGTCGGTCGAAAAGAGTTGGGGGAAAGAATCGTCTAATGAAAGTTGTTCGAAGTTCATCCCATGTTTCAATAGTTCCTTCGTTGAGTTCGTTCAGCCATGTTTTTGCTTCTCCGGTGAGTGATAGGGGAAACATCATTAGGCGAACAACTTCATTTTTAGTACCTCTGTATTTAAGCATATCGCAGATTTCGAGGAATTCATGAATGTGTTTATGAGGATCAGTTTTGGTTCTGCCATCAAATTGGTTTCCTTTGAAAAGGGTCAAGTGGTTACCTTTAATAGCGAATTCGTTAGCGGTTTCAAGAATAGTGATTGCGGAACCGGGAGTCAGAGCGACAACACGGTTGGCAGCCCACATAGGTTCATCATCTATTGGATCGTAATTTCGAAGAATGTCAAGAAAGTGACGGAAGAAATTGATGTTAAGAATTGGCGGGTAGACAATTCTCGGGTGTTGTGGTGGATTGTTTCTTTGATCGTATGGAACTCTTCTGTTTCGTCAACAAAGTCTTCGATTCAAAGTGCATTCAGGTTCAGGTAAAGGTTCAACAAGTTCATAATTGGAAGCACGTGTATGAATCCAAGAGAAAAATTGTTTGGGTCAATTTGCCTGAAAACTGTACGGTGATTTTTGAAAAAGAGGGGAAGTTAAAGTAATTTTCTAGAGTTGACTATAGAGCAACTTAAAAATCCCTGGCAACGGCGCTAAAAACTTTGATGTGTTTCAAAAGCTTTAAACTTATAATGACTAAAAATACCAATTTTATTATAGGGAAACACACGAGTAAAGGTATAACCCACGTATGTAGTATAATCTTTTTAGGTAAGACCAGGTCGTCCACAGGGATTTGAGTAGTGTTTAGATAATCAGAAAGAAAATAAACTTTAACTTGAAAATAACTTTTTGTTTTACCAATTAAAATAAATATGACTACTCGGGTAGTTGAAAATAATTCATAAGTGTTGGAAATGATCTTGAAAATGGAACCTTTAACTTACAAAAAGGATTTCTCATCAAAAAACATTTTCACAAATTAACTTGATTAACTTAAGAGTTATATTTAGTAGACTAGACCAAATGTGTCACTGTTTGGATTAAAAGACTTCTTGATGATCTTGGAGTTACTGCTGCTAAGGTTTGTATTACTGCTGCTAAGCTAAAGTTAGTGATGTTCAGTAATCTTAATGAAAAATATGCTAAGTAGTTACTACTGCTAGTGTAACTTAGTACTGCTAGTGTAACTTAGTACTACTAGTGTATATTAGTACTGCTAGTTACTACTGCTAGTATATGTTAGTACTGCTAGAGTAAATTTAGTATTGCTGGTGAAGATTAAAGAAAATATACTCCCTTAAACTTGATATTCTTCTTCAAAATCTTAAGTTTCTTCATTGAAAGCTTCATTAATCACCAGGAGGATGCTTCCAAACACTTCATTGATTCTTGAGTTGTTTTGTGATGAGCTTAAGAAGCTGATAACACATTTTATTCCAATGATCAGCTTGCAGCTTCCTATTTAGTATATTTGTGATTGTAGCAGGTGTAAGGGGATATCTCTTTTCTACCAGCATATGAATGTGCACATTTTTCTTCCTCAATGAATGTACTCTACATGAATCATATAGCTTCTAATCCAATACTCTGTAATCTTGTTGATTCCTCCATACTTGATCTTTAACATGTAGATCAAACATTGTCTTTAGATCACCCCATAGCACTCTCTCATAGCTCTCCTCTGGCCTTGTTGACACATGCTTAGCTTTTACCAATTCCCACAGGGTTTCCAAATCATCCCTGTCAAAGCTTTTGAGCATATGACTGAAGACTAAGTACATCTTTGAACTTCCATTAGCCCTGATTATCTAGTAATAGGTTTTCTTCCCTTCTTTATGGATCTTGTAGTCAACAATGCTTGGAGGCTTAGTTGCCAAAGGAATAACATCAATTGCTACTTCCTATTTATCTTCAAAACTTCTATTAGTTTTGAAGCTCTGTATGTTTCTTTCTTTATCCTCATCCACCTTTTGCTTCTTAATACTTTCTTGTTCCAGCTCAGTACCTGCTCTCTTTGAACTGCTCTCTTATGCTATCTCTGCTTCAGCTCTTGCTTCACTACCTTTTACCAATTCTGTTTCCATATCTACAAATGTGTTTACCCTTTTCATAGCTTTGTCAAATAACTTATGAATATCATTAAAGATTTTGTTCTTCAACTGATTGTTCTTGTATCCAGCCATGTTTTTTTGATAAGTAGACATTGTATTTCTCCTTTGAGCTTTAGTTGGTGGTTTGTTCCTCTTTTCTTGAGCTCTCATTGCTACAAAGTGTTTTTTTCTTGCTTATAAGAGTTGTACAAACAACTTGGACTTCTCTTCAATACTCAACTTCTCTTGTTCTTCTGTTTGCATTTGTTGAGCCATTTGATAATCAGCATCTATCATTGCTTGCACATTATCTCATGAAACAATGTTGGCTTCTTCTTCTTTTTTCAGCTTTCTCTCTTGCAAGTCTTACTTTTTTATCAAATTCAACTTGTAACTTTGAAGCAATTTCTTCATCAAGCCTGATAAGTTCTTTCTTCTTCATAGGCTTCTTAGGTTCTTCTACCATGATTCCTTTACCCTTGTCCTGAACCTTAACCTGTGATGGTTGTTGAGAAGAAACGGTTGGTGTAGTTGCTTGCACCTCTTCATGAATAACAAACCCTTTAGCCTTGGGTCTTGTGCTAGCAGCTATAACTATTGTAGCAGCAGTTGTTGTTGTAATTGTACCCTACTTTGGTACTTGTAACATAACCTTGTCAGCCTTGGGTTTTTGCACTTTTCAAAGCTGTAAGAGCTTGAGCTAAAGTAACTTCATCAACACTTAAGTTCACATCTTTAGATGCAACTTCAGTTTCAACAACCACCTGATCACCAACTAAGTCATGTACTCCAAACATATCTGTATCAGCATCAAAATGAGTACTAACTAAGTTAATTCCTACATCAGCATCAATATCAGCTATCCTCCCCTGTTTGGATGCATCCTCCTCACCCAAACCTTCTTTATCATCGGATTCCACTCTTCTAGATAAACCAACCTTGTATAATCTTTTAATCCTATGAGTTCTTGATCCTCTTTTCTTTTCTAGTATCTTGACCCTCCTTTTCAAACTTGTAATCTCCTAAGTTTGAGAGGTCTTAGTTTTCTCCAGATCAATAACTCTATTTTGCAAGTTGGTACATAATTCCATCAATTCCTTTATTTTCCTCATCACTTCGAGGTGTGTTAACTCCTGCGAGTAGTGAATCATTAGAAATTTTAGATACATTCTCAAACTCAGTTTGAGCAATAGTGTCCCCCATGGTTTCTTGGCGCCTAAGACCACTACCTGAACTAGTTCTTAAGGAACTTGGCTCATTAAGTGTTGCCTTAGATTGGGTCTTATTGATGTTACCCATATCCTGCTCCGCATCTAAGCTAGTAGCAGTAGTGGCAGCCCTTTCCAAACTATCATCCATCTCCTCATAGACAACCTCATCTGCAACATTGTCTGTAGGACCACTAGGATGAGGTACCTCAGTGTCCTTTCTCTTTGTCTTCCTAGGTTTTTGTTTCTTTTGAGGTTGAGATGTTGATGGTTGAATAATGATAGGTGTATGATGGGGATCAGTAGGACTTGCTGAACCTTCACCCATTTCTTCTTGAGCTTGTACC
The DNA here is from genome assembly GCA_026074375.1 of Tanacetum coccineum. NCBI lineage: Eukaryota > Viridiplantae > Streptophyta > Magnoliopsida > Asterales > Asteraceae > Tanacetum > Tanacetum coccineum. The sequence continues at coordinate 41,184 of BQNB010013956.1, read as the reverse complement.
ATCATGTTGAAATAAGGTGTTTCTCTGCTGAAAAGTCTTTCCCTAACCCTCTCATGCTTCCAAAAATCTTATTAGTGTGTGTCGGGTGTAATATAATCCTTTTATCGTTTTGACATTCCTACCAATTATTTCTCAGATAACACTATGTACTTATCTTGGATACATCAAGGAATTTAACAGACAAATTCTCTAAATTCTTCACCTACTGTCAAACTTATGTATTTGTAAAAGTTAAACTTCTGGTTGTAGCTAAACATATAATTGCAGAAGCCTAGTGCTACTAAATTCTTTTCACATTCGCCAAGTAGTCTTACACTTAGGGGGCCATTGCTGAAAATGGTATGATAAGGAAATTCATGGAGAGAAAAAAATGCCTTTATAGATGTAAGTCTGTAGTGAATGTTTTCATATTCAATCCATTGTAATCAAGTTCTAAAAATCGGTAGCATTGGAATGCAATCCATAAATTCTATCATTTAGTTGTAGGTCAAGTCTAACAGATGAATCAAGTAATATTTATCATCTTCCCTTCATCTAGGCTTGTACTGTACTTTCCCATTATTGTTCTTCCTACTTGACAGTACCCAGAATTGTTCAATGCACGAAGTAGAGATAGTTGGGAATGATCTTTATCTGCTTATCTTATAGGGTTTGCATTTAGAAAATCCACTATCTGCTCAAAACCCTTCACTTTCAGTGGGTTTAGACAAAAATGCTACCAAATTGTGACTGTCAGCAAAATGTAGGTTCGTCATTGTGCTGGTCTCTTTGATGAGTGCATATAGATGATATTGTGTTTTGGGTTGTGATTAGAGAGTATTTGATTGAACGAAATTGATTATGAGTGATGTAACCTTAATCGAAGTATTATTTAAAATTACCTCAACAGCATTAACGTTCAACAGCAGTTGTAAGTTCAGACTCGCAAGCATTAATTGCAACCAGCAGTAGTAAGGTTATGCTAGCTAGCATTCCTATACTTTCAGAGCTTACGTTAGTGTATGACTATTGCTAGCATGAAACTTTTAACAGTAGTAGGATTGTATGCCTTGTAGCATTAACGATTCTACAACTGTATTAAAGTTATGCCTAGCAGCATTAACTTTGGTTACCCAGCATGAACTCCAATTACTTTTCCAAATACTCCTATGTTTTTAATATATTACTCTATTCTGTTTTTTCTACTCACAACTTCTCTCAATTTTTTTTTCTCACCAGATCTCACGCTGTTTGTTTTTTTTTTCTCTCTGATCTCCCCTTCTTGACTTTTTATTTTGGGCTTCATTCTCACAAATTCTCTCATTGCTTGTACTACCAAATCACTCTTCTGTTTTTACACATCTCTCTTTTCGTTTTTATTCCTCATAACTCTCCTCAATATTTTTTTCCTCACATTTTCACCATATGTTAATTTATACACGCAGTATTAATGTATAATAACAGCATTAACTTCGCAGTATTATAGTAAAACTGCAGCACTAATTATATAACAGCAAAACTTTTTATGACAAGACATAACAATAATTAATTCATCCAAAAACTCTACAAAACATAAAAGAGATAAAAGATTTTAAGGATTTAGCATTCCAATACTAGTAATCAAATATTGAAACCTACTTACATTAAAAGCTTTTGTAAGTAAATCTGCAAAATTCTTGTCAGTATGGATTTTAACCATATGAATCAACTTCTTTTCATTGTAATCCCTAATAAAGTGATGTCTAATCTCTATATGCTTTGTTTTTGAATGGAAAATAGGATTTTTAATTTGAATAAGAGTAATGATATATCAATAAGTTCTTTGGTTATGCAGACAATTGTACCCATAATCAAGTAATTGATTCTGAATCCAAAGCACTTATCTACAGCAACTTGAAATAGCCACATATTCAGCTTATGTTGTGGAATTTGCAACCACAATATGTTTCTTGCATTGCCATGATATTAATCTACTTCTAAGAAATTGACAACCTCCTGTGTAGATTACTATCCATCGCTTGCTCTAGATAATTCATATCAGTGTATCGCTACCAATCAAAAGGTAAATTTCTTTGGATCACCCAAAGACACACCCAATTTAGGTTGACCTTTTAAGTACCTAAAAATCCTTTTCACAGCATGAAGATGTGACACTTTTGGATTGACTTGGTATCTATCACATGCACACACTACAAACATAATATCAGGTCTTGAAGACATAAGATACATCAATGAACCAATCATTGACCTATACAAATGAACATCTACTTCTTTACCATCTTCATCTTTAAGCAAAAGCTTTTGAGTTTCCATAGGTGTGCTTGCTGTCTTGACATCAATAAAACCAAATTTCTTCAAAATATCAGTCACATACTTGTCTTGACTGATAAAAATCCCATCCTCCATCTGCTTTACTTGCAGTACTAAGAAGAATGTGAGTTCACCCATAGAACTTATCTGAAACTTCTTATGCATCATCTTCTTAAACTCAGTGCATAATAACTTCTATGTAGAGCTAAAAATGATATCATCTTCATACACTTGAACTAAAAAAATATCACATTTGTCCCTTCTGATAAACAAAGTCTTGTCTATCTTTCCTCTCTGAAACCCATTGTGCAACAAATATGTTGACAAGGTTTCATACCAAGCTTTGGGAGCTTGATGTAGCCCATAAAGTGCCTTTTCAACTTTGTATACTCTATCAGGGAAGTCTGGATCTGTAAATCCTGGTGGTTGACAAACATAGACTTCTACTTCAATCTTACCATAAAGAAAAGCACTCTTGACATCCATTTGGTACACCACAAAGTCTTCAAATGAGGCATAGGCTAAAAATAGCCTAATTGCTTCAATTCTTGCAACAGGGGCAAAGACTTCATCATAGTCATACCCTTCTTCTTATGTGTACCCTTAAGCAACCAATCTTGCTTTATTTTTAATCATAATTCCTCTTTCATCCTTTTTATTCATAAAGACCCATTTAGTACCTATGGGCCTTTTGCTATTTGGTAAATCTACCAAGGTCCAAACCTTTTATAATTTAAATTGTAGAAGCTTATCCTATATAGCTTCTATCCAGCTTGGATCCTACAATGCTTGGATTACCTTCTTAGGTTCTACTTGTGATAAGAAGCAGGCAAACAAGTAATTTTGAAAGTCTTTATGGTTTGTTCTTTGTTGAACTGAACTAAACAAATCCTGTTCTTCTAAATTCTTTGTCATTCTTCTTGTTTGAGGTGTTGAATTCAAGTCTCTAATAATTTGTTCAACTGGATGATCTTTGTGTACTCTTGTAGTTGGAATAGGACTGACAGGTATAAATGCATCCAAATTGTTCATAGCAGCCTCTGCACCAACATCTTCATCATCTTTAAATATGTTATAATCTTCCAATTCAGGCATATTTGGATCAAGTAGAAGTTTAATACTTATTTGTGCATCAACAACATTAACCTCATTTGTGCTAGCAGCATTAACATTGTTAGTGTTGTTAACACTATCATCCTTCTCTTGATCATCTCTTTCATCCTTTTTACTTAGATCACCACCTTCTTTTCCTAGTTCTTCAGTAACCTTCTTTTCATCATCTCCTGAAGGTTTGAATCTAGCATCAGGAGAACTCTTTAAACTTTGAGAGAATAGTGGATCAGCAGTCCATAATGGTAGCAGAATGTAATCTTTGCCAGGTACTGTCTCCATTCTAGCTTTACATGCATCATCACACGCTTTTGTACCTGTATTACCATTAGACTGATTTCCTGTAACAACTTACTTATAATTCTTTGACTTTGTTAGTGCATTAATATCAAAAAGCCAATTTGGTCCACTTCTTACAATATTAGGTGTATTCTTACTAAACTGGACATGCAGGTTCTCTACAATTATCCTAGTTCTAGTGTTGAATACTCTAAATGCTTTACTATTGATTGAGTACCCAACAAAGAATCCTTCATTAGCTTTACCATTAAACTTGCCTAAGTGATCTATGGTATTGAGAATTGTAACAGGACACCCAAATGGTCCCATAAAGCCTAAAGCTAGTTTTCTACCCAGAAAAAGTTCATAAGGGTTCTTCTTATGAGGCTTAGTTACTAATACCCTATTTTGCACATAGCAAGCAGTATTAACTTCTTCAGCCCAAAAAGTAGTAGGTAGCTTAGAATCAGCTAGCATTTTCCTAGCAGCCTCAATTAGTGTTCTATTTTTCCTCTCAGCTACTCCATTTTGTTAAGGAGTTCTAGCTACACTAAATTCTCTCTTAATACCTTTTCTCACACAAAACTAATTCATCTCCTTTTTCTTGAACTCAGTTCCATTGGCACACCTAATTACCTTAACCATTTGATCTATTAGATTTTCTACTCCAGTTATAAAGGACTTAAGTATGCCATTAGTCTCATCTATAGTAGCTATAAAGAAAACCCAACTAAACCTACTGTAATCATCTGTGACAACTAGGCAATACATCTTTTTCATTAAGCTTTTTACAAATGTTAGACCAAACAAATCCATGTGCAACATATGCAAAGGTTGGATGATTGAACTTACTATTTTGGACTTACAAGAAGCTCTATGTTGCTTTCCCTTTTGACAAGCAACACAGGTTTAATGTATTTCAAAATGTTTTTAAGGTAAACCTCTTACAAGATTTCCCTTAACCAGTTTATTCATAGTTTTGAAATTTATATGTCCAAGCCTCCTATGCCAAAGTTCAGATTCATCAGATGTGGCTTTTGCAAAGAGACAAGTTAGACCTCCTTTAGGAACAATATTCTTTAAATCAACACTATACATATTGTTCTTTTTGGGAACATTAAGTAAAACATGACTTTCATCAGTTAACTTAAAGTTTGGAGATAAAACAATACATTCAGTGTCATTAAAGAGAACACTATTCTTTTTGTCACACATTTGTGAGACACAAAAGAGGTTAAACTTTAACTCTTTTACAAAATACACATTCTTAAAATCTAAATTACCAGTTTTGATTGTACCTTTTCCTGTGATTTTCCCTCCTTTGGGGTTTCTACCAAAGGCAACAGATCCTTCATCAATCTCTTCATAGTCTATAAGATAAGACATGTTCCCTATCATGTGCCTTGAGCATCCACTATCAATCACTCCTTTATCCTGTAAATCCATTTATGGATTTCCCTACACATTAGTTAAGAAAATCAGTTTCTTTTTGGGACCCAAGCCATCACTGACATGGATCGGCCTTATGCATCAACATAATCAAACTTTTTCAGGGTGATTGATGCACTGTTATGTTTAGAAACATGGTCTAAAACTTTAGTCTTTGGTTTCCACATTAACATTATTTCACTTAACAGCATTAACTACCGCTTTTGGCTTAACAACATTAACTATTGCTTTTGGCTTAGCAGTATTAACATTTTTATCCTTAACAATATTAACCCTCTGATTAAAATTACTGTTTTTAAATGCTGTATTTTTGTGAATGGGCGTCTTAACAGTTGAATGTGCTGTTTTAGAAAGATTTGTCATTGGTCTAGCACTATTCATTGTTATTTTTGGGTGAGCAGTATTAACTTGTCTGGCAGTATTAAGTGATACTAGGCCAGACTTTATTAGTACTGCTCTTGGAACCATGTTCTTTTTAGGGCAGGGGTGAGTCTTTTTGGCAAAATTCTGATGAATCACCCTTTTAGCATTGTTCCAAAAAGGTTTTTATTTTGAAACTGTTTTTGATTTACCTTTTTACAATCTACATGCAAGTGATCAAAACTTCCACATACATAAGAAGCTTTGTTAAACATCTCATAATTACTTACTAGTCTTTGAGACATCATATTATTCTAGTTTCTTTGATTGCCTCTAGGAATGTGAGTGTTTTATCTATTGTGCTCAACTTGTTTAGCAGTTTTCCTATTAGTTTTGTTTGTTTGTTTAGTTTTGATAAAGTCTGTCTTAACAAAACTATGCTTAACTATTTTCTTTTCAATCTTAGTTTGAGACACATTTTCTTCCTCACTATCTGACACCTAGTCCTCAATAATTGGAGCACCATTATTCTTCCTAACTACTTTAGGCTTTGCTTCACTAGCCTTAGCTCCACTTTTCTCAACTATAGGCTTAATAACTATAGACTCACTTGTAAACTCTTCTAAACTAAAGAATGACAGATCAGGTTTTAAAGGCATAAAGTTTCCTGTATAGGGACGTGGAACAACATTATACTCTAAACTTGTTTTGCATTTATCAACTATTTGACATTCTATGAATTTGCTTAAGTTTTTAGATGAATTCTCAAAATTTTCTACTGTTAGCTGAATTTCATCGTTGTGTTTTTGAGCCAGTTCCAATTTCCTTCTAAGCTCTGTAATGGATACTTCTCTTAAATGAATCTTACATTTTAAGACCTTGATATCTTCCTCATAAATAGACTTATTTTTTATAGACTAGAAGTCTTGCTTCTACAGACTCTAAACCTGTTTTATAAGCAATAACATTTAACTTAGATGTCCTTAAGACTTTTAACAGTTGTTTATTTTGTTCTTTAAGAATTTTAACATTTTCCAAACAAGATGATGAACAGTTTGAATTAGTAGATACCTCAGAGTTAGAACTTGTAGAAGAGTAAGCCATGAGTGCAAAGTTAGTTGGACCTTCTTCTGCTTGATCACTCCAATCATAACCAGGACCATCACAAGACACCAAAGCATTAAAAGTAGTTGTCTCCACTGGCACAACCCTTCTTGTGTTCTCCCTATTCTTGTTTTCTTGGTTCCTTAAAGCCCTGCACTCCCTTGTAAAGTGTCCCCTTTTGTGGCAGTTGTAACACTCCACCTTGGACTTATCAAACCCAATGGTCTTAGTACTATTTACAGAAAACTTCCTTCTAATGTTCTTCAAGAATCTTCTTGCCCTCATTGTTAGCATAGCCATCTGCCACCTTATATCCATCTCTTCTAAATCATCAGGATGAATTTGTTGCAAGTCCTCATTGTCAAGTTGTGGACTGTTTGGTTGACTTGCAAAGAAAGCACAAATTACAACATCACTCAAGTTGTCAATTGTTGTTGAATTAACACCAGTAGCTTGAGTGCTAGCAATTGTAACACCATGAGCATTATTAACTGCTCCATTTGTACTGTTGTTTGCGGACACAAAGGATACGTTTTGTGTGTTTGTGCTTGAGCTTGATGTCCCTTTGAACTCTGGTTCATAGATCTTCAGGTTGTTGTAAAGATCATCCATGCTTAATGTATCTATCTCATGCTTGTTCCTCTACACAATGGTATGTATGTTCCATTCTGGTGACAGACTTCTTAAGAACTTCTGATTCACATCTTCTGTATACTTTCACCATGAATCTCCAAATGACTGATAAGCTTTTGAAGTCTATCAAAGGTTTGATCTAACACCTCTAAGATATATGCAGTAAAATTTTCATACTACTGCTTTAGAAGATTCCTCTAAGTCTTTTTAGTAGCAGCATTCTCTCCAAACCTCTTTTCAACAGCCTGTAGCAATGACTTGACATCTTTGATTGAGTTAAACTTCAATTAATGTTCATTAGGGATTCCTATCAATAAAGCACTTCTTGCCTTCAACTCTAACCTCATTTGTGCCTTTTGTTTAGCAGTTGTAGGAGCAATTGTAGTCTCAACACCTTCAATAACTTTTGTTATTAGAGGTGCATTAACATTCTCTATGACTTCCCATAGAGAATAATCAATCATCTGGATGTACTGTTCCATCCTCATCCTCCAAAGCTCATACTCACTAACGTCCATCCTCATTCCTCTAAAGCTCATACTCACCTGGCCGTTAAGCATATGCACTTTTGATGCAGCCACAATAAGTATTAAGTCTTGATCCATGTCTTTCTAACAAAGTTATCTCAAAGCACAAGCTCTGATACCGATTTTGATCCCACTTGAATGATCTGAATTCCTTAGTTTGTATATAGGTTTTAGTTATGCTAGATTAATCTAACACAACTTATTTTAAGAAGACTTTGATTGATATTACTAAAGATTAAGCGGAATCTAATCTTTTCAATATAAACGAGAGAAATCCAGTAACACAAAACAATATAATTTAAACAATAAAAGCTCCAATATTATAATTAAAAATAATATGAATACTCTCCTAGTATTAGGGTTACAAAACCTTGAAGCTATAGCGATATCAAAACAAAAGATTTCTAGATTGTATATATTAACTCTATGCCCTAGGACCTCCTTTTATACACCAATGAGTCCTAGTCGATTTACATTATATTACTAAAACTTAGATTATTCTCAAAGATCTATTCTATAAATAACAATCCTTATCTCATAAGTAATCTTGATCTTCAAGCAATCTTTATCTTTCAGCAGTTGTAATCTTTTAGCAGTTGTAACTTTGTACCAGCAACATTAACTCTTAACAAAAAGTAGTAACTTATACACCAGCAGCATTAAATGTGTATAAGCGAAGTAAACAACTTAGAATATTTTCTTCATCTTCCACCAGCAGTACTAACTTTACTCTAGCAGTTACTAACATATATCTAGTAATAGAAACTAGTCAGTAACTAATATACACATAGGCATTACTAATGATCATAGCAGTACTAAGTTACACTAGCAGTAGTAACTACTTGGCATATTTTTTATTAAGATTACTGAACATCACTAACTTTAGCTTAGCAGCAATAATACAAACCTTAGCAGCAGTAACTCTAAGATCATCAAGAAGTCTTTATATCATCCCATAGCACTCTCTCATAGCCCTCCTCTGGCCTTGTTGACCCATGCTTAGCTTTTACCAATTTCCCACATGGTTTCCAAATCTTCCCTGACAAAGATTTTCTGAGCGTGTAATGCGACTGAACCAGAAGTACAGTCTTATTAACTTCCATCAACCCTGATTTATCTTTATGAACTTCCATCGGCCCAGATTATCTGGTAATAGCTTTTACAATTTCCACATTAATCTTTTAGTATTATCAAACAAGTTTCGTATACTAAGGTTGCTTGTTTAGATTATCTAGCATAACTAAACCTATACAAACTACGGAATGCAAGATCCATTTCAAGTTAGGATCAACATCACTCAAAAGTTTATTTAGTTACTTGATATCCGAAACCTATTTTGTTTATCAGATTCAAGAAAGTAGAATTTCTTGGCACAGAACGATAAAGATCATAGACAAATCTTTAAAACCCCATAAAACATAACAACTTTGACCAATACCAATTTATTATATAATCTAAGTTGATAAGCGAAAAACTGATAAGAAACTGATATAAACCGATTGGATTGCAACATAAGCTTGAGATTAAAGAGATCACGATCATACCAAACACTTATTTATTATCATAACTTCACCGAGTAGTCATGAGAGATTTAGCCTCTTATGGCTAAGTGGTTCATAACATTGCTTGATTCAACATGAATTTCCATTATTCCAATATACTAATATGATATTCTAGTTCGTTCTTGATCATTTGATCTTGAATCTTCAAAAGGGTGTGGTGTTTATGATGTCTTGGTTATATGGGTGGAATAGATGAAGAATTTCTAATGAGATGAGTGAGTAATGAAGAGAGGAAGGATTTGTAGGATCAGGGATGATTGAAATGTATGAAATTCGTCCCCTATTTATAGGCTAAGTCAGGGGTAAAAGTGCGGCACACAAACTTGTAAGTGCGGCATACTTGGTGATTAAATGCGAGGGTAATAAATGTTTATTGAGAAAGTGCGGCGCACAAGGTTGTAAGTGCAGCATACTTAGGGTGTTAATGCAGTAGCATTTAAGTCTTCATTAAATCTTCATAATCAGGTAGGAGTGCGGCGCACAAAGTAGTAAGTGCGGCGCACTTGTGGAGTTAATACTGAATTTGACTAAGCTTTAATTACTTCTGACTTGAGAAGAAGTGCGGTGCACAATTGGTAAGTGCGGCGCACATTTGCACTTTTAGATCTTGAACTTTATCTTTTCTTCTATGTTGTGCTCTTTAGCATATAAATACTTGATCTTTGTTGTGTTTATCTTCGGTATGTCTTCAAGTGAACTTGCAAGCAATTCATGCTATTAAGTATCAAAAGTTCATGAGAAATGATTAAATATATGCAAATAACGCTACCGAAAACATGTATAATTTAGGCGTTATCATCATAATAGATATTTTTAGAATCAGAGTTCTGTTTATTCAACTTAGATTTAGCTTTCCCAGATTAGAGTTCTACTTTATTCTTCTCATTACTACTTGGTGTTCGTGAAATCCTATCATTCTTTGTATTGCCTAAAGGCTTTGATCCGTTAGCACTAGTAGAAGGTTTTACTCCTGTAGAAGACAATAAAGGTCTGTTAGTTACTTTGGGCATGTTTCTTGATGATGAGGCAGTGTCAGCAAATCGAACTATTTTCTTCTTATTGATAGGCGTGACCGTAACTAATTTCTCACTAGGTTTGTGAATATCAAGGCAGGTATCTCTAACATAACCTAGCAACTCTTGAATTAGCTTAACATATATACAGGCTGAGTAGGTTGCACTATCTAAAGGGTTTTATGATTTAGCTTGTTCAACTACCTCCCTAAGAATAGCAGCTTGTTCCATAGTATGCTTAAGGTAGTATTTATGAGCTTCCCTATTATTCTTAACTTTAGGAGCTAAAATTACTAGGTCAAGCTTATACATTCCTGGAGCAATAGTGGCAGCATTTGATATTTGGGTAGCATTATCAACTATGTCCTTCCCTTTTAGTTTTCTAAGATCATTTTTTAATGCTGATATGACAAACACTTTTTCCTGAAGTTGAGCATTTAAATCAATAACTTCAACAGACTTATGATTTAATTGATTAACCAAAGAGTCAGTGTGTTCTTCAGCACGAACACGTAATGGTTTAATTGAATCATAAAGTTGTTTATAAGTTTGTTTCAAATGCTTATTCTCTACAATTAGTTTTGTCACTCTATGTTCTAGTTCAATGTTGATAGTCTCAATTTCATCTAAGTCCTCTTTCACACTTTTACTGGTAGAAGTTTTATTGACATGCTTAATTTATGCTTTCAACTTCTTGATTTTTGTGTCTTTTGCTTAAAGCTCAGCTTTCAAATTGTTCAATTCAAATAATTGATCAAATGAAGGTTCAGTTTGGTCCACAGATGTGTTATTATTTTGAAAAATTTCTTTATTGATTTGCATTGCAAAATTAAGAGAAATGCAGTGTTGTTCAAGCTCAGAAAATATTTTTGAGAGTCTATTATACTCATCTTTTTCAACCATGTTATGTTGTTTGATAAGCTCAGCTTTAAGTTCCAGACACTTGTTGCACATTTCCACATAATTCGTAGATTCAATCATAGCCACAGAAGAATTCACATTCACAGAAGTATTCGGATCCACAGAAGAATTCACAACAATATTCACAATATCTTAGAAAAGAATTTAGGATCCAAAGTCGATCGTTTTCAAACAAAAATTGTTCTTTTGAATTCAAAACACTGCTTCAGGTCTACATGATCTGTTGACAGCACTTCTATCTTTTAAAAACTGTTTTGTACTTCGTTCCCTATTTAAAAAGATCTTTCAAAACATTTAAATATTCTTTTAAAGTCTTAAAATGAAATTATTTCATTTGAGAAAAACAGCTTTAGTGTGTTCAAACCCCCATTCCCCTTTTGTTAAAGCATTGGTCGTGATCCACTTTTTCACCACATTGTCAAATTGGCTAAGATGGTATTTAAGCTTATTAAGGCTTGTATTAACCAGGCTTACCTTAGGAAGTTCCCGAGGGATGCCTCATTTTAACAGGCGAATGAAGCAAAATGAAAAAAAGAAAAAAAAGAAAAATATAAAAAAGATATTAAAACAAATAAAAAAAAAAAATTTATTAAAATCTAAAAAAATCAAGATTGTCAATAATAGGAGTGAAAAAGCTTGTTCATCAAACAGCTCTCTGTTTGTGGACAAAAGTTTACCAAATCTTTAGATAATTTGATTTAACTCAGCCATACTCAATTGGTTTTAGTGTTACCTTTATTTTTTAAGACCATTGGATCACTTTGTTTTAAAAGCATTTTAGATCGACTCTCTTCTTCAAGTATCAAAGTCTCTTCAGAATCAGCAATTGAAATTACATTGGTTTCCTTAGGAATAACATTACCGTCATACAGCATTGGCCTAATCTGCTGAGCTTTCTTAAGATAGAAATGATTTTGAAAACCAAGAGCTTGTTTTAGGTTGTTATCATAGAAAACTTGTGGTTCGTGACATACGCAGACAGTGATTGCGCAGCGATTGACCCATTTTACAAACAATGTTTATTAGTTCTTTAACTTTCTTATCCAAAGCAATTTCTTATCATAGTCTTAGCTTTCTTTTTCCTTAGATTCTTTATGAAAACATTTAAATCTATTTTGTTAACCAATATCCTTTCTCCTTTGAATTGTTCAAAAAAGAGTTTCTTAAGATTGTTAATTTCTTATTTCAAAATCCTCAAACTGCTGCACTTTTTCTTCCGAATTATATCAACTATTATAACTTTCTCGAGTCCCTTAAATCCACATTTTGCTTTTCTCTAGAAATTTTACCCTTTTCTATTGTATCTTCCAAGCACTCGGCGATAATGGTATTCATTGGCAATTAAAATGTCATTATTGACCATGTTACAGTTAGTTACTTGATTTGACAGTTGTTCAAACACAGATAATATCAAGGCATCTTGTTGTGCAGAAGAATTTGTATCATGAACAACTGCATTTTGTGATTCAATCAGATACTGAGAGTACAGAATGATATTACAATCACTATGTATCTCATTCTTTAGATGTTCCACAAAATGAGAAGGTTCAGAATACGGCATCTCTTGCACACTTTGATTTAGCATATCATTATTAGTGTTGTCAGAGATTAGTACCTCGGAGAGAACATATGATCCGTAACTAGACAAATTGGCCATAAGAACTGCTTTGGCTGTAGAGATCTCGTCACAGTCAGAATCATATGCATCTAAATCATCTGCTTGATAAGCTGCATTATGTGTGATGATCGACTGTGTAACTAGACCTTCTGCAATACCAGGATCTGCCAAGAATTCCAATTCTTACTCATTAAGAACTTTACCATTTCCTTGAGCTTCGACCAATAGAACTTTTTCCCTAAACCACGTAGCATCCTTTTTCCTCTTTCGCTTTAGATATTGTCTTGCCATATGACCTTCCCTTTGGGAGTTAAAAGACTTCACAACCCTTTGTTTACATGAATAATTCCCTCATGTCCCTGAAGTATTAGCTCTTGTTCCTGAAGTACTAGCAGCATAAGAATTTTGTCTCCCCTATAGTGGTTGAACAGTCACTCTTCCATCATGAATAGTTGCTCGTTTTCTTGGGTTGGATGAGTTTCTTAGCTCATTGTTAGTAGATGGGAAACGAGATGTGATGATAGTAGACAAAAATGTCATCATTGTGTTAATGACATCAATAGGGTCATCTCCGTGCTTAAACACATGAACTGCTAAATCGGAGTCTATTTAAGGAAATTCAGCAAGGTGTGTCTGTTGATTAACTATGGAGACAATATATTCAATTTGAGGAACAAATTGTGGTTGTGAACAAGCCTCTTGATGAACAGTTTATGGTAAGCATTTGGATACGGTGTTGATGGATAAGTGATTGCATGTGGTGTGGATGGATAAGTAGTTGAGTAATGTTGTATGGGATGAGTTGATCCATATTAAGGAGACTGGGATGGTGAAAACTATTGTTGTTGTTGTTGAAATTAAGGATTGTTGTATGAAGACTGATTAGTGTTAAAGTAAGATGGTGTCATTTAATGATTTGCAGCTAATGCAAGTGGATCTTGATTGCGTTCACGCATGACACATACTTCATTTTCATGGAGCTTGTGTTGTTCAAGATATGCATGAAGTTGATCAAAATTGGTAGTATGCAAATCTTTTACAAGCTTGACATTAGTCATAAACTTACTCCATTCAGGTGGAAGACTATTTAAGAACTTGGTATTAACTTGAAATTACTCTAGTTTCATATTGTAAATGTTCATGTCATTCATTAGCTGAGTAAATATCAAGTAATACTGATGAAGTGATTCTCCCTTGATGTGAGTGAACTTATCAAATGCATCATACAGTTTGCACTCCCTTTCCTGCTTAGTCAATGAGGTACCTTGCATTAGTAGTTAAACCTTTTCTCATAGATCCTTGGCAACTTTGTGATGATTAACAAGTGAATATATATCAGATGGTAGACCTTGAAGAATGATATTAGCTGTCTTGAGATCACAATCAGCTTAGATTTTCTCTATAGCAGACAATTCAGCATATTTCTTTGTCCTGATCACCTCATTTTCTTCAATCGTAGGCCAAATGAGTGGACCGTGTTCAACTGATTCAAGTATCATTCTTCCGTGCTCTCTGTTTTTCATGTATAGTTCCATTCTACTTTTCCAAGAATCATACAGGTCTTTGTCCAACATTGGTGGACGATTGTCAGCACCAAAGAGTACCATGTACTCAGCAAGAGTATTCTTTTGTCCAATTGGAATCATTGAATCCATTTTGATTTGATATGTGATAAGATGAAAGATGATCGTACAGTGATTGAAGGTTGTTGTGTTAAAGTGAGATTTGATTAATGTGTTTGAGTCTTTAGAATACACGGGATTTTACAATTCTTGATAAAACCAGGAAAATAAATTTTCATGGGATTTTACAAATCAAAGAACAACTGTATAATTCTCCTAATGAAAGTGTATAATTCTCCCAAGTAAAGCGTATAAATCTCCCGAGCAAAGAGTATAATTCTCCAAAGCAAAGCGTATAAATCTCCCAAGCAAAATGTATAATTCTCCCAAGCAAAGCGTATAAATCTCCCAAGCAAAGTGTATTATTCTCCTAATGGAAAAGTGTATAAATCGCCCAGAAAAGTGAAGTATAAATCGCCCAAGAGAAACAATGTATAAATGGCCCAATAATATACGTATAAACCGCCTGAAGATTTATGTAACAATTCACATTTTTCACATCTGTTACGTCAATAAATAGTCAACTATTTATTTTAAACTTCTACGCATTTGCTTTTAATTTTAATCGTTAAGTTAAATCACGTAAACTAAAAATCAACAATCAACGTAAACGGGTACCAAACAAATTAAAGTTTACGTCAAGCAAACAATATATTATTTTTACAAAAGTAATAATCAACTTTTTATACTTTATTTTTATCGGTTACGTAAAGTGTTTACGTTTTGCAATTAAATACAGTTAGGCATACCTGGAAGCACCAATACCTATCTATACTCAATCAAATACCCACAATTATACCCAATACTCAAAAATTACAAAATTCCTTATACTTTAACCCACAAAAGATAAGAACTTTATCTTTGGATGGTCCAACCAAAGACCACGATAAACAACACACCAAAACTCACACCACTCCATGCTCTTATACCAATTCTAAGATATCTTAATACACAGAAGGTATGGATTCAATCTAGGGTTTAGAGAGAGAGAAGAGAGGGGTTGGATGAACACTTATGAAGAAAGAAAGGAAAAAATATTAGGATTAACTAGTGTGAAAAGCAATAACACAAACCCCCATGCTATGCATGGCCAAGGTTGTTATATACCCATAAGTGGCCGACCATACCTAGGTCCATGGCTTTTTGCTTATCTAGCCTATCATATGTCCAAATATACTTAACAACAACAATCAACAACCAAAACCAACAACACCACCTACTACAACCATCATTCCTCCTATCATCACAACCACAACAACTCAAATGCAAACTCCTCCTCAAAATCCACAAAAGGGCTCCTCTCAACCTGAGGGGGAGCATATCAAGAAAGACAAGGGCAAAAAGTCCATGTCTCCAAAGGATGCTAAAGAAGTAAGTACAAAAAGTGATTATGATGATGAAACAATACATGTTCCTGGTTCCATGGTTGAATCCTCTAAGAAAAAGGATTTGAAAAAGTTTGACTTTGTCACTGAAAGTGGAGAACATGTCCATTTAACTAAAGAACATATCAGTGCACAAAAGAAAATAGAGGAAGAAGCCAAAGCTGAAGCTGCCAGATGTGAAGGTGAAACGAGGAAAGAAGAGCTGATTGGTCTTCTTGGTCCAGAAGTGGTGAACAATAACTATAATGATAAGTTATAGTATGACAAATACTATGACAAAATGCCGAATAGAAGAGAAAAATCAAGAATCACCAACTGTGACATCTTGACTAGAAAGGGTATAATTACTTTGAAGGTATATAGAGAAGATGATACAAGTGAAATCATTCCTGAGTTCCAAGCCATTGACTTACATCTTGGTGAATGGAGAGAAGTTGTTAAAGCCTGTCCTAACAAAAAAGGTAAAGGATGGACATCCATCTATAAACAGATACAGGAAAGAATAGATTATCTCCATACAACGGAAGCTGAACTAGGAATCGACTTGGATAGACCTTTAACTGAACAAGATCCTTTAGATAGACTGAATGATCTGGCAAACAAGAAAAGAAAGCATGCTGATGACATTCATGACTTCTTTAGAGCTAACAAAAGGCTCAAGTCATCAGTTCAATATAAAGATCATCCAGCTGGTACTGTGCTTAATGAACCTGTCCTAGGTATGATTTTGTTTAACTCATATCACAGATAGGATTTTGTTACCATTAAAGACTTGAGAGATTTCTCAAACACCATGTTATATACTGTACAAGAAATCTTCTTCGGACTTCACCAAGGTCCTTGGCTTGATGATCATGCTAGGACCTTTAGTTCTCTTCTGCTTGTTAAAATTGATAAGAGAAACTTGAACCCACTCAAGCAGATGAGAGTCATTGAGCAGCTAAGGCAATAGAATGTAATCATTTGTAATAACTTTATCCTTTGTAAATGTAATGTAATAAAAGTTAGAATGAATGGTTATCAGTTTATGTTTAAGAAGAAGCTGTTTTGCTCACTTATAATTGATTTTAACTTAGGCTATTTGTATATTCAAATAGGGAGAGATTGTTGGGTTCAGTTCCCGAGCCCTTCAGTCTTTTAGTAGATTTAAACATAGAATCCCCTAAGTATTACGCTGAAGGTTCTTCAGTGTTAGCTCTTCAAGTCCTTAGAAGATTGGGAAGTATCTCCACTTTAGTGTATGCAGCGGTACAAAAACTAAAGAAGTATTATTGGAAAGAGCTTCAGTTCAGCTTGGTTGACAATTCCAAGCTGAACGTCGTCTATCTCCTTAACAGAAGTTAAAACGTGTTGTTTCACTTCTAGAAGGTTTACAAGGCGGGAAAAAGATTGCTTTATGTCAAAAGGAATAAAGCAATCTCCTTGGGAAATGTTACTTTTAAAGTTGGCATAGAAGTACATCAACTTTCCTTAAAGGACTGTACCTGGTACTATAAAGCATGGGTACATTAAATGGTAGCTCAACCACCTATTTAATGCTTGACATGTGTATTAGGTTAACTTGTAAACCCTAATCCATTTGCCTATAAAAGGAAAGGGATTTCCAGAGTAAATGGCATCTCTTTCAATTAATGTGATACACATTGAAGAGTTCATTTATCTCTCAAACAAACTAAATGGTACTACTGAAGCTGAAGCTTCAGTTTAGTCATAAGTAGTTTGTTTTCTTACTCTCTTAACTTTGGTTAGAGTTTAAGTTCGAAGGAGATAAAACCCCTAATTATCATTCAACCACCTTGCTATTTCGCAAGCAAGGTGTGTCATAGATTTTTTATTTGATTCTAATAAAGTCCTATACATTGAAAATTACTTATGTGTGTTTTAAACTTGTTCTTTATATTATTCATATATATTTGTTTAAAACTTACTTTGTTGCCATAGAATCAGATTAGTTTAACTTGATAAACCTTATATCAGATTCCAAAGGACCAATAAGAATATTCACACGACATATTTCACAGTCAAATTGCCTTAGATTCGATTTGAACATTAATGGATGTGCCGAGACTCGTTATTTGATATACCAAGCTAATTACGAGACAAACCTCCCGAAACAAGATCAACATAGATAAAATCCTCTAAAAAAGATTAACACAAGCACATATAACTAAGATCACCAAGATAAACATTTATTCACCACCGTCAACACGGTAATTGTTCTAACGGAAATGACAAAAGTCAAATAGTCAAAGGACCGAATTAGAACATATAGATCTCAGAAAAGTGCAAGGGTTACATTTTGGTACCCTTAAGTAATTGACTTACTGGGATGAGATTGTATGCGAAGGATGGAATGTAAAGTACATTGTTTAAGGTGATATCAGCATGTATAATGACATATCCATATGTGGTAACCTTGGTTGTGTGTCCATTAGATAAGGTGACAAGTATTGGTGTGGAAAAGGTCTTTATGTTTATCATGAAAGTAAGGGTGATGGATATGTGATCAGTTGCCCTACTATCTATGATCCAAACACTTTTGAAATTTGAAACTAGTGATGCAATAAACGTAGGAATAGTAATGCTAGTAGAAGAAAAGATACCATGAACTGTGTCCTTTTGGTTGTTCTGCATCATCATAAGCACTTGGTTGAGTTGATTTTAGAGCAGATCAATCCTTGCTGAGAAATGAGCATCTAAAGGAGTGTTTGGTTGAGCAGTCTGTGGTTGCCTGGCTTATGTATGAGAGTCCTATTGTGTTGTGGCCATGTTCATAGTCCTGTTTGGTTTGTACTCTTTAGTTTGCCTATATGGTTTAGGTGGTTGATAATTTCCATGTAGAGGGTGACCAACAGGATAACCTACAAGCTTGTAACATTGTTCCTTAGCATGTCCCTCTTTTTCATAATTTCCACAAATTCCACAAATAACACCCTTCTTAAAAGAACTCATCCTCTCAGATGACTCCCCTTGACTATAGTTCCTTCTTTCAGATGACTCCCCTTGACTGTAATTTGACCTATTTCCTATGAAGTTATTCTGATTATACCTCTGATTGTTTGAAAAAGTTGAGAGTATAGCAGGTGTGGCCGTGTAGGTGGCTTAGGGCATTAATCCCTTTGTTTCTCTTCTTGCCTCACCACGTTGTATGCTTTTACAACAGATGGTAAAGGTTGTATCACAAGTATTTATCCCCTAATATTGGCATAGCTATCATCAAGTCCCATCAAAATTTAGATTAGCCTTTTTCTTTGATCCCTTTCATCATTTTCTTTGCGATTTTCACAACTACAGACACATACACACATATATGGAGCCTCAAGTGCATCAAACTCACCCCCACAATCCTTTCATCTTTTGGTAATAAACCTTTATTGTGCACTCGGTTTGTTTCAGTTGTACTATATCATTTGAGAGCTGATAAATCCTATGGCTATCTATTTGTGCATAAAGTTCTTCCAATTCAAGCCACAATTTAGAAGCAGAATGAATGAAATTCAGGTTATTACCAATGTGTCCAACAACAGTATTGAGAATCCAAGATATGATCCTCCTTTCCAAAAGTGCTCTAACAGTTGAATTAATATTTGGTTCAGGAAACTCACCATTAGTGATTTTCATTTTGTTCTTAGCATTCAATGTAATCATCATTGATCTTCTCTAAGAACTGTAATTATCAGATCCATTAAGCTTTGGATATTAATAGTAATCATGGATGATCAGTTTGGTGAAGATAGAGAGGATGATCTGAACTTATTGTTTCACTTGTTGCAGTTTGATCATTGTTGCGTGTTCCAGTGGATTCCACCATTTTTAACTTTGTAACAGAATTTGTGATGATCTAACTGAATTGTAACAGAATTTCAAGAAACTAATAGAATTGAAATAGATTGATGGTGGTTTTAGGTGCAAAATGGGTCAATTTTTTATTATTGTGAATTGATTGAAGATATGTTGTATTAGGGTTTCAATGTGGAGCTATCCATGATCGGAGCTCTGATACCATATCAGAAATGGTGGAATTGAGAGAAATGAGTGAAACAGCTTGAATGCCATTTAGGTGGGAAAATATGTTATTAGAGTAAATTGTTACAAATTATAGAAAATGAAATGAGGAAAGCTATTTATAGGCCACACTATATTCTAGAAGCTTCTCGAAACTACTTTAGGCTAACTAACTCTATCTAAAATACATAATTGGCTATTTACATTCTTCAATAGTCTACTTGAGCTTTGTGTAGTAACTTGTATCTTGATGGGGTGTTTGGAACATGGCGTTTCTTTACTGTGTTGACTTGTTGACATTGTAGTCTATATAGTTTGTTCAATCAGGCGTGATTTTTAAAACTTCGAAAGTGATTGCACCGTTCATATAATAGTACTTCAGTCATTTCAGTTTGAGCATGGATAAAAATTAAACCAAGATTCCCAGCAAGAACTCTATCTATACTTTCAAAGTTATAGGGATTGTACTTGCGATTTGAACAGTTTATAAAGATAAGTTTGCAATTTACACTATACAAATTAAGCAATTTAAACATAACTATTTCTAAGAAATTGCTAAACATAGCTTTAAGAGTTATATTTAAGATATTCAGACACGCATTAAATGTTTGTACCCTCAATAATAATTGCTCATCCTTTGAATTGAATCGATCTCAACACTCTATGCATAAACACTTATGCATATTTTTGTTTTTTAAACGTAGCTCTTGGTGCTATGATTAACAAAACGTATACATACTTAGGCCGCGTTTGGTTGGGAGAAAACACCTTTGTTTTATACAAAATATTTTGTGAAAAACAAGGAAAATAGAGATCGCGTTCAAATCAGTATTTTTTTTCAAAAAAAATCTCTACAAAACACAAAAGATGCATTTCTCAACTTAACAATGGAATCTATAAAACACATTTTTTTCCTTATAACCCCTTGTTTTCTTGTGAATGGAAAACAATATCATAAAACGCGTTTTCTATATTTTTTAGAAAATAAATCTCATCATTATTATTACAAATATGAAAACACTGAATTATGTTATGAAAATATGGATAACCACATGTATCACAAGTTCATGCTCGGTGTCCATGTTGTATGCTAAGGTGTCAATAGGTGTCAATATAATGAGCTAGGTGGATGATGACCAATTTTGCCAATACTTAAATTCTATAATACAATTTATTCCAATTGATTAGCAGCTGACCCTTTTTGTAAAGTCATGATAAGACGAATGAAATAGAGTATTAGGACTATAAATACTCCCTAAGTGTAATGGAAATACTTGCACCATTTGAATACATACACACACAAGTATTATTCATCTCATTCTATCTCCCTCAAACTTCACTTCTTATTCTTATATTATTAGCAATGTCTTAATCTCCTTGAAATGCTTAAAGTTTAAAAATAACCATTGTTATATTATAATACGTTATCAGCACGAAGCTCTTATCAGGGTAATTGGTAAAGGTATACTCACTTTATAACTTATTATATAAATTACGTAAACCATATTTAAACACAGTACATAATTAGACAATTTGAACTTTCTTTTTACACAAGCTGTTATAACTTTTAACACTTTGACTAGCCCAATTTTTCAACCAAGTCTATAACTATAGCATTCACGCTGCCCATTTTCATGATTGTCAGAACATGAACCTCATTTTTAAATTATAAATGATAACATTCGAATATAAAATAAAAATATTCTCTTACATTCGAATTAGTATGTTCTACTGGGGTAAATGCATGGAATGATTCACATTAACTATTCGAATCCATTATTGTCTTTTGTACACTTCGTATATTTTTTCTTAAATCAATTTTTAAATAATAATAAATAAATAAAATATTATTTGAATTAAATAACTGCTATATAAGCGTTATACCAACCCAATGAGAGCGAGTTAACAAAGACTATAAATTTATTTTCTATAAGATTGGAAATTCACTTATACATTTTTTCCAAATCAAAACATCTTTTATTAAAAAAAAATTATACATCACTAGAGCATTTTTATAAGAATTTTCAAGATGCGTTCACTCCGCTTCTCAACTCGTTACCATTATCTATCTTACATCTTATCGGCTTTCTCAACTCCCACCTAATGAATTTTGAACTGTTTACCATAGTTATGTAAATGTATATAGCTCTCCCACTGTATTGTATTGCATTACTTATTGATATATATGGATTTTGATATTGACTCTATATTATTTATTCCATTTGTGTTTAGCAACAACAAAGATGTTCAAACAATTGAAAAGATCAAAATCCTAGCTCTTAGACATAACTAACAGCAAATTATATTCAATGACGGAAATGTTAAAAGCATCTCAAATCAATGGTGCTTAGCAACATTACAAGATGTGCAACAAATTTGCCCAGGGAAACAAAAGCGAAATATGATGTTTTCCACCGACAACACATTGATGAAATGCATAGAATTCGAATATTCTAATTGAAATTATCGCAAGCATCTTATGGAAATATTTAGAAACCAGATTAAATAATCAAAGGTGAAGTTTTACTCCCTTCTGCTAGAGAAGTGTATGGAAAATTTAAGTTCAAGACTTTAACAAGGAATGTGTACACCTCTGCCAATATACAGATATTCGAACACTCAGTATTTTGTGGCAAACAATTTACTGAAGGCAGAAATGTTGGAGAAACATTCTCCACATTTCATGCTTAAACTTAAACTTTGCAGCAGACCAATACCGATTATAAAATTTTTAAAAGATACTCTGATCTACATTTAAATCTCCTAATGTAGTCAGAGAAAACAAAGAATTGTTAATGAAAAATCAACAAACTCGACCATAGGAACATAGCCTTCCATAAGCTAAATGTCATTAACAATAATGATAACAAAGAAACTCTAGAAGCAAAAGAGAGAAAGGTAACCCTCATGGCGTGGGTCATAGTGGACGAAAGCCAATATATTGTACGACAACCCAATTTCTCCAACAGACAACCAATACTAACCACCTTTGGTTGGTTTTTAAATGGCCGGAGCAAATGAAATAACACTATACCATGCTCCACAAGTTATAATACAAACAACGAAAATAATGAAGTAGGAACCTCCCTGTCAAACACCAAAGGATCCTGATTCAGGGTGGAAGTGCAAATCATAGGTCAAAAGCTTTGTCACACACCTTCATATCAATGGAGAGCTATTACACAAGGCATCTCGTAATGGAAAAGAAAAGAAAGTGAATCCAAGTGGATCACTTTTGGATAACAGCTAAACCCATAGCATATTGCCTCAGACAAACTTTAATGACTTTAAACTTTGAAGAAAGGTATTGGATCTTAAAATTCTATGTATAATAAACAATGCAAAGAATAACTATGTAATTTTCTAAAGTAATGAAGTTGGTACCTCCCAAAACACCGAAGGATCCTGTTTCAGGTGTGGAAGTGCAAATCATTGGTCAAAAGCTTGTCAAACACCTTCACATCTATGTGAGCTTTACCAAGCATCTCGTAAAGGAAAAGAGAAAGAAGTGAACCATGTGGATCAGTTTGATAACACAAACACTGAGCTTATTGCCTCAGACTTCTTCAATGACTTGAAACTTTGAAAGAAAAGTATTTTTTTGAGTTAAAACCAACAAAGGGAACCATTGATACATGTTTAGGTCCTACAAACTTAATAGACGGAGTGAGAAAAGCTAATGTAGTGTTACCAAATGGTACACAACTCTTGATAGAGAATGCTTTATTTTCCCTAAAATCCAAAAGAAACTTGTTAAGTTTCAGAAACATCTATCATAATGGATATGATACTCGGTCAAGGACTATTGGAAATAAAAAGTATTTAAACATTATAAATGAGAATCAAGTATTTGAAAAATTGACAATGCTTCATTCTGGTTTGCATTATACACATATTAATGTGCCTCAAGCACATATGGCAGTTAAAGAAAAATATTGTGACCCTGGTATATTCAGCTTATGGCATGACAGGTTAGGACATCTAAGATCAACAATGATGAAAAGGATAATCAAAAACACACATGGACATCCACTTAAAGATCAAAAGTTCCCTAAAATAGATAAAGTGCCTCTATGTACATCTTGCTCTTTTGGAAAACTGATTGCAAGGCCTTCACCACTTAAAGTTGAAAATGATTTACCTATGTTTCTTGAAAGAATTCAAGGTGATATATGTAGTCCAATTCATCCACCATGTGGATCATTTAAAAACTTTATGGTTCTAATAGATACGTCCAGCAGATGGTCCCATGTCTCATTATTATCAACTCGTAATGTGGCCTTTGCAAAATTTCTTGCTCAAATTATTAAATTAAGGGCACATTTTCTTGATTATACAGTTAAAAGAGTGAGACTTGATAATGCAGGAGAATTATGTTGGAATTGTTATTCAACACCCAGTTGCTCATGTTCACAGGAATCACAAAATTGTTACCTAAATATTAATCTAACGCCTCCAACCAATAGCTAGACCATTGATAATGAATAACTAAACTCGCCTTATCTATTGGGGCTATGTGCCAATTTACATGCTAGCGACCATATTTCGCATGAGAACCAAAGTACAAATCCTAAATACTCTCTTATAAGCAAACTTGCCTTCTGGCCAGAACCAAATATTTCCCATTTTTAGATTTTTTTTTTTGTAGTTTATGACCTATTGCACCACCACTACCCACAAAAATGGGTCCCTCAAATGAATAGGGAATTTAAGTTGGATTAAAGACATCTTTCGCATCATAAAAATATTGAGCCATTAATAGAAGATAGTGACCATTTACAGCACGTTTTGCCGGAATTGCCATTTTGATGAATGTAAATTTTCCTAAAATTACGGTGGAGTATAGAATAAATCCAGAAAAATCAAGTCACTTGGGGTGAACCTTCATTGTAATATCTGGATCCTCGAAAACAAAGCAATGTGAAACCGAAGAGATTCAAAATATGCGCCATTTGAAAGAAATTGCAAATCAGTTACCTAATGCATTTACAGATATAAAAAGAGTAACTAAATCATATATACCAACTGCTAATGCCCCAGCTCAAGTTGAAATACCAAATAAGCAAGCTGGTGATAACATCGCTCAAGAGTCCCAAAAGCGTTTGAAACGTGGAAGACCAATTGGTTCAAAGGACAAAAATCCTCGTAAAAGAAAAGGAACTGAAAAGAACTCTTGCCATGATGAAAATGTTCTTGATGAAACACAAATATCAAAACCTCACCTGAGGAAGAAATGAATGATATCAATAAAGAAATGTCAATTGATTATAGTCAAACACATATCTTATGGGACCGGAATAAAATAGGAGATATTGATGAGATATTTTCTTAATAAGCATGTATCAAGGTGAATATTATGAGCGGTGATGATGATCCCGAACCAAAGTCTGTAATTTATTGTCAAAGTTGACCAGATTAGGATAAATGGAAAGACGCTATGCAAGCTGAATTGAATTCACTTAATAAATGAAAAGTTTTTGGGCCTACTGTTACCACACATAGAGATGTGAAACCTGTAGGATACATATGGATATTTGTACGCAAAGAAATAAGAAAAATGAAGTTACAAAGGTATAAAAGGCTCGAACTCGTAGCTCAATGGTATTTTCTCAAAGACCAGAAAGTGACAATGAAGAAACATATTTCTTCCCTGTCATGGATCAATAACTCAGATAATTTAATCAGCATAGCATTTCTCTAAAATTTAGAGATTGCGTCTTGTGATGTTGATACAAAAGCTTACTTATATGGATCAATTGACAATGACATCTATATGAAAATTCTAGAAGGATTTAAAATCCCTGACTCATTGAGTTCAAAACCCAAAGAAATGTGCTCAATAAAATTGCAAAGATCTTTATATGGGTTGAAACAATCTGGATTGGATGTGTACAATCGTTTAAAGCGATTATTATGATAATTAAAGCAATACAATAATCTATTTATCATGTGTCTTTATCCAAAGACAATGTCAGATTTTAATCATAGCTGTATAGTAGATATTTCCACTTAAAGGGACAACTAAGAAATCCCAAGAAGTTTAGTATTCTATTAAAGAAAAGAATTTAAAATGACAAGATCTTGTAAAAACCCAATATTGCCATGGCTTACAGATTGAGTAAATGCATAATGGGAATAAATTATACATCAATCAAATTACACATAAAAGCACTTTAAAACGATTCAATGTGGACAAGGCAAAGCCTTTAAGTACCTCAATGGTTGTAAGATCACTTAATGTTGACAATGATCCATTTCGCCCTTGCGAAGACGATGAAGAAGTTCTTGGTCCAGAGGTTACATACCTAAGTGCAATTGAAGCTCTTATGTATCTAACAAACTATACTAGGCCTGACATTTCTTTTGCAGTTAATATATTAGCAAGATTTAGTTCGTCCCCCACAAGAAGGCACTAGAATGGAATCAAACACATTCTTCAATATCTTCGAGGAACCATTGATTTTGGTTTATTTCATCCTAACGATTCAAAAGAAGGATTGGTTGGTTATGCAAATGCAGGTTATTTATCAGATCCTCATAAAGCCAGATCCCAAACCGGATACGTGTTTTTAAATGGAGGTACTGCAATCTCATGGCGTTCTCAGAAATAGACACTTGTTGCAACATCATCAAATCATGCTGAAGTCACTGCAATAACAAGAAGCTCTAGAGAATAGGATGGTAGTGTCCTATGACACAACTCATATTGACTTCTTGCGAATTAGAGAAAGATAAAAATCCAACTTTAATATACGAAGATAATTCGGCTTGTGTCTCACAAATGAAAAAGGTTATATCAAAAGTGACAGAACAAAACATATACCGCCAAGGTTTTTCTCATATACACAAGATCTCATAAAAGATAATCAAGTCGAAATGAGATATGTTCAATCTAGCAAAAACTCGGCGGATCTTTTCACCAATGAGCACTCCCTACTGTACTTTTCAGAAAACAACGATTCACAATATTGGAATGCGACATGTTTTCGAAAATGTGATGGGTTCACAAATGTCAACATGCACAACGAGGGAGTTAAACGCTGCACTCTTTTTCCTTAGTTCAAGTTTTTCCCATTGGTTTTTTCTTTAGCAAGTTTAACGAGGCAAATCTAATGTTGAACTCCGATTTGAAAAATTATCATCCAGGGTGAAGTGTTATGAAAATCTAGATAACACATTGTAGCACAAGTGCCATGCTAGGAAATCCATGTTGTTATCGCTAAGGTGTCAATATGAATAGGCTAGGTGGATGACCAATTTTGCCAATACTTCTCTATATACTATTTATTCAAGTGAGTAAGCTACCTTTTGTAATGCCATGTATGAAGAATAAATAGGAGTATTAGGACTATAAATACTCCCTAAGTGTAATGGAAATACTTGCACAATTTGAATACACACACACACAAGTATTATTCATCTCATTCTATCTCCCCCAAACTTCACTTCTTATTCTTATATCTCTACTACATATAAAGGAAATTTGCCCAATTCTTGAATTTTCAACAATTGGCTGAATGTTGAAACTTGAAAACTATTTTTGGAAATGTTGAATGCTAATTTAGGATATTGTTGAAAAGTTGAAAATATATTTTAGGCAATGTTGAAACATTGGTTCAAAACAGAAATGTTAGGAAACTGAATAATATGGTTGGACGAGTGGTTTCAAATAGGAAAGTATTGTATTGTTGAAAATGTTGTACACGAAGGTAATAAAAGAATTGGTTGTACACTGTTGGCAAGGGTTATTTTGAATGTAATACCAAAAACAAAAAGACCTCATTTGTTTACATCTCACATCTAACAAATCTCACCACCAAAATCCCACCACCACGTCCCTCCACCACCACCGAACGCCACAACCACCACAGTAACTATCCGCCATTGAGAACCCCACCACCAAAACCTCTATATCACAAAAGGTATTTTCATGTTTTGAGAATTTTTGATTGTTTTTGTTAGATCTATGTATATTAAACATGTTTTGAAGGTTTTCTTACATAGATCTATGGATTCTATCTGCGGACCTTAGGTTTTTACATGTTTTTGGGCATTTTTAATTTCAGCCACCATTTGCCGCGATTATCGCCGCCGACTGCCGCTATTCGTCGCCTTGGATACTGCTCTTTCACCACCCGGTGTCGCCAAAATGTATGTTTCATTTCCTTTAAAAATTTTGTTGTTAATGATTGTTATATACACGTGTTATTGAAATTTTGTAATGTTTTTTCAAAGTTAATGTAAATTTGTACTAATAAGTTTGTTTTTATTTATGTAGATTTATCTTGGTATTGTGTGTTTAAATTCGTTTCTACCTTCATTTGTTTATTTACTTTTGTGTTGCTTATTTTCATATCTTTTTTTTACATTCCTGTTTAGTGGTCGATGTTATTGATACCAAAGATTGTTACACTGGTTTACTACTGTTACAAGGCATGTGTTTTCTAAGAAAACATTTGACATGAAATGGTTGATATGAAATCTTTGAGTTGTGTTGCTTATTTTCAGATTCTTAACATACATGCCTTGTGGATATTTCTTTTTATCAGGAGCGGTCTAAGGCATTGGAAGAGCACAAGAATAACATGAAGGAGTACATTGAATTTTTAAAGTCATGTGATTTCATTACGGTACTTGTCTAGCATATCCAAAGAAAATAGTTCTTGTTTTATGTATTTATTTTCTACACATTTTACAATTTTCCTGACACATTACATGTATCCTCAGGCAAGTAGTCAGTGGCGTAGAGTGCGAGATCATTTAGAAACCAATGAAAGTTGCTCACGCCTTGAAAAACACGATCGCTTAAAAATCTGCCAATACATTTGTTCAACTTCTTTTTAGATGAGAAATGTGTTTTCCAATTATATTTTTTTGTTTATCTATATCTATATCTATACTTCTATACTTCTTATAAAGAAGATTTACCCAATTCTTGAATTTTCAACAATTGAAAGTTGAAAAGTTGAAAATCTCTATTTTAGGCAAAAAGTTAAAAAGTTGAAAATCTCTATTTTAGGTAAAAAGTTGAAAAACTTTGCAACGCTGACTTCCATATCTATCTATGACATCTCTTCAATCACTAAGCAATAACCGGGTGTATTCTATTACCTTTCTGTACTATTTCTACACGTTTGACTTTATACACCACTGTCAACC
Source organism: Tanacetum coccineum (assembly GCA_026074375.1). Taxonomy (NCBI): domain Eukaryota; kingdom Viridiplantae; phylum Streptophyta; class Magnoliopsida; order Asterales; family Asteraceae; genus Tanacetum; species Tanacetum coccineum. The sequence continues at coordinate 12,148 of BQNB010013956.1, read as the reverse complement.
AAATATTTTAGGTAAGTTCTATTTGATTTTCAATTCATTTTATTGTTGTGCACTAATTTGAAATTCAAAACTGAATGGATCAATTTTCAATCGTATATAATGGGCTTCTCATCGTTCATTCACCACCATTGATTTTTTCTCTAATGTTTCACATCTTTATAATAACTGGTTATATTTTATATTTTTGTTTAGATGTTTATATCAATTTTGATCTTTAGTTGTGTTTTGCTTTTTTGTTGCAGAAACAAGAACCAGTGGGACTAACCGAGTTTGCTTTCACTGTTCAAAGGTAAGTGTTTCATTCAATTTTTTATTTTTCCTTTTTAGATCGTGTATGATCTTTGGTTTTTGTTGTTTGTAGTTACCGATGATTAATAGGTTTCAGTTATGTTTTATAAATTTCGTAAATTTGTATGATATGTGTGTTTGCGTCTGATTGTTAATTGGTTTTGAAGATGTGATTAAATTATGTTAATCTATATGCGTTTGTGTTAGCTGTAGCTGCTCATTAATATGTTTAGGAAGTTTTGAGTTTTGCAATGTTTATGATTTTTTATTGTGTGGTATGTGTAATTTTGTTAGTTATAAAGGCTGATCGTTGATAGTTTTGTTTGGATTTGCTTATTATGTAATAAGGATAAGGATCCTCTCATGTTCATTTGAACATGAGAGGTAACGTTCTGCTTTATGTGATTGTACATTTGATTAAAATAATTAAATGTACAATCAGATAAAGCAGAACATTACCTCTCATGTTCAAATGAACATGAGAGGATCTTTTGGTATAAGACCTGAATTGCCTACTTAATGCATCTTATGGAAAATAGGCTAGCGATCAAACAACAAAAAATAATAAATTTGTTTGAGGCATCACTTAAAGTACTTTTCTTGACGGGCCAAATGTAGTTTCTTTAATTGCTCCCTACGTTAAAAAAGAAGCTGGTTGCATTAAAAAACATGCGGGTTGGACCAAAAAAGAGGTAAGTACAAATATATTCTGAAATTATACCATCCATGGGTCTTATTGCTATATAGACAATTTTTTTTAAGTTTCTAACTATGTTATCATCAACCAGCCTTGAAAATCATTGATGATATGGATAGAGTATCTATGTTGAAAGTTCAGAATGGTTGGAATGTTGATCCAATATCTATGTGGAAAGGTCCCTGAAAAAAAAGAAGTCGGTGATTACCTATGGTATATATTCTTTCTCGTACTTATAGATGTCTTATATTTGTACATACTTTTCATTTCTTGTATACTAAAGCAACCTATTATTTTTTCATTAGTGATACCATAGTGTAGTTGAGTTTCTTGGCTGAATCATCATATGTGTTATTAAGTACTAATACAAAATTTACATTTGGTTATAGCAACAACACCATGAGCTTATGGGCTAGAAGTCCATAATCCAATGCACATGTAATATTTGTATATTTTTTAAAGATTCATCAAAAAGTCATAATACATATGGTTTTTTCTTGTAAAAATGTCAGGATAATCTATTATTTTTCACAAACTTATTTTTCAAATTAACAATTTTTGCAAAAAAGCTTTTTAGATAATTTTGTGTTTTAAACTTGACTTTTGACAAATGTTGGCTATTTATTGTTACAAAGTTTGACTTGTATAGAAATCAAGCAAACAAAACATATTTCACAAAAAATGACAATTCACAAAGTAACTTTGTGCAACCATCTGTAATGTGTTTATTTAATTTTCTTGAATTTCCTTGTTTTTTATGTGAACTGTTATGAAGGCTTAACACTATTAATATGGTTCGTTCTAATATATAGGTCATCATGCAAAACCTTCCGGCAATTGACATAATAAAATCATGCTCTGTAGCTGGTCCTCGCTATGTGAATCTTATCTTATCAAAGCAATGGATGGCTCAGGTAATTTTCGTAGTTATATTTTTTTGAAACTCCATTTCGACCTCACTTCTTTCTTAGCTTAGTGTTGAAACTGACTTGTCGTCTTGCATGCAGAGCATAAATAGGATGTTAATAAATGGTATGGACATAATTGCACCAATGCTTCATGTCAAAAGGGAAATAGTATACTTTTCGTTACCTAATATAGCAAAGGAAATGCATGTGGGTCATTTAAGATTGACTATCATTGGAGACACTTTAGCACTTGTGCTTGAGTTTTATAAAGTTGAAGTGCTTCGAAGTAACCATATATGTTGGGGACTGGGGTACTCAGGTACATTAATAATGTGGCATTGCACACACATGTTCTTTCTTATTTTCTTCCTCATATTGTAAATGAATATCTATTTGAGTTTTTGCCTAATGGGGAAGTTAATGATCAAGCTACTGGAGAGCTTGAGGTGAGTCTTCTGATTATGAAATGAGTTATATATAATCTACTTATATGGTAACCATTGATGATTTTGATTTCTTCGTTATACCATAGTTGCAACTCGCAACTTTCATGAATACAAGATGCATTTTTGAGGTTTCATTTTTGTGAATTTCATTAGATGATGAATTAGTCTTATCTTGACTCCATTATTACTTCAACAGATGTCTTACAAGGCATCAAAGAAAAGATTTGATGATGATCTCGAGTTTAAAATGAGAGCCCAAGAGGCGATGGTTAGTCTTCAGGCGAGTAACCATTTTGTACTACACAACTTTGCGATCTCCATATTTTGTTTCTTATTTCTGAATAAATGTTTGTTTAAATAGGGTGGTGATGTACGGTACCTGAAGGCATGGGCACAAATCTGTGAGATAAGTCGAAAGGGTTTTGTACAAGTATATGAGCGTCTAGACGTCCATTTGGAAGAAAATGTATTATCTTGGAACCACCCTTTTTAGTCACCAATTGTATGATTACTGAATTCTAAGTGGATTTGATATATGAATGGCCTACATGATCCACATTATCTCCTTTGAAATGACATAGGTATAGATGCACATTTTGTAATTTACACGTTGGTATTTAATACTATTATTTTTAGGGGGAAAGCTTTTATAATCCCTGCATTGGTCCAACCCTCGATATGCTTAGGGAGAAGGGACTGACTGAAAGCAACATTGGAGCTCAGGTGATACGTATACCGGGAAAAAAGCAACCTCTTTTAGTTGTGAAGTCATACGACGGCTCGAACTATAATCCATAGATCTTGCGGCTTTATGGTTACTTTTCATTGGAGTTTTTAGTTACCTCAATAAATGTTAACATGTGAACCAAATTTATGTCAATATCACTTCTTGAATGTCTGAGTGTACATACACATTCTATATACATATGAAATAATATGTGTACATGTGTAGGTATCGCCATAATGTTGAAAAAGCTGAGTTGATAGTATACGTCACTGATGTAGGCCAACGTGAGCACTTTGATGTAATATTTAGAACAAACAACTATAGTTGATGGTATATGTCAGGATGTGTAATTTTTTATTTTTAGTTTATCACATGTTACAACCTTTTGTAGTTACATTTTGATATTTCATGTTTTGCATTTGAACGTTACACGAAACACTTACCACAATATAGCAACTATAATTGTTTGCCGCTAGAAAATTGTGTTTGCCGCTATAATTGTTTTGTTTTAGAAAGATTATACAAACAACTCTAATTTTGATCATGCTTTATATTATTGGGATCCTTTCGATATGAACAACTTTAATTTTGTTTATTTATTTTGATAAGTAGATTTACATGTTGCATCTTTTATAGCGCATTTAATAACGTTAGTTAATAAGAATTAAATCAAAGTCAAAATATTTTCTTAGTTTAAATGCAACTCCGTTAACTAACGTTCCTATTATAGACATCCATAACAAAAAAAATTATGCCGCCCGTGTATCGGCCGCTATTGCATATCGTTAATTATCACAATATTGCATATCGTTTTTAATTTTGACCCAAACAAATCTATATTGAACGTTACACAAAAAACTTACCACAATATTGCATATCATTAAATATCGGCCGCTAGAGATTTTCCGTGTGTGCACGAGTATTCGCCTAGTTATTAGCAATATCTTAATCTCCTTGAAATGCTTAAAGTAAAAAAAACCATTGTTTTATTATAACAAATTAGATTATTTTTTTTCTCCATTTCAACAAGTGCTATTCAAATTTCAAACTTCATTTAATGGGCCAAAACCATCTGAAATGGGCCGAAAGCCAGAATTTGGAACCAAAAAGCGGTTAGGGTAGGGAGCAAGTCAACGGTCAACAACCCCAACGGTCGGATTTTCATTAACCAAATCTCTTCTAAAGATGAGATCATCACCACCATCCTTTCACTAAACTGTGTGTGTGAAAATGGTGAAAAGAAAGGAGCGTACAAAACAAACCCTAAAACAATCAAATGATCCAATCAGATCAGATTCTGATCATGAAGATGATGATAAATCAGGGGGTTTTTTCGCTTGTTATTTGCTGACGTCACTTTGTCCTAGATATAAAGGACATACTTATATTGGGTATTCTTTTCTTTTTATATGTTTTTTTTTAATTTTAATTTTTGTCATTTTGAATTAATAACTGTTTGATATAGATAATATTTTGTGTTATTGATTATTGAGCATAATTGAAGAGTTATTTTCAATGTATGATATGCGATAATGAGCGATAGTTTTTTCGTGTTTAATTCTTTATTATTGCGACTATAAATGATCATGTGTACAAATTTTGTTTGACTAAACAAGATATGTAACACAAAATTGTAGGACCATGTTTATTTCAGATAAATCAAGATTTTTGACAAAAGTTTGTAGTTCCGGGTTTGTATGTGTTATCGATTCTGTTTGATAAAAATATGAAACTGATTAAACTGATTCAGATAAATGTACTCTGATTAAAACTTTTGCTTGCGATAATGGCAAAAGAAAGGGTTGTGCATTTGTAAGGATAACAAGATTCGTTATTTGGGGAAAAGCTATCATTTTGCAAAGTTTGTTGTGCATTTTTCGCAACAACTGTTTTGTTTTTGTTTTGTAACTAAAAGCTAAGCACATAGCTTATGGTTTGTTCTATTTTAATTGGTTGAAAGGTTAAGTCGTAACTGTAGATTTGGTGTTGTGAATTGGTTTTAGATTATTATCATCAAGTGTAATTATTGTTGTTTTCGTTTTGTAGGTTTACGGTGAACCCGAGAAGGCGAATCAGGCAACATAATGGGGAGTTATGTAGTGGTGCAACTAGGACGAAGAAGAAACGTCCTTGGGAAATGGTACTCTGTATACATGGTTTTCCAACTAATACTGCTGCACTTCAGGTTCGGATTACCATGTAGCAACTAAAAAAAACAATACTTAAAGCTAATTCTTCTTATTCTTAGTGAAATAATCAAAATGTTACTGCTTAATAATGTACTTGTTATTCTAGTCACTGAAAACATCGATATCATACGTTAAGAGAATAAAAACTGAAGTTAATTTCATTCTTGGTGTCTGTGCACTTGTAACAATTCAGTTTCATTGATGTTTATAATCTGAGTCAATTGGTGATATGGTACAGTTTGAGTGGGCGTGGCAACACCCAGTGGAATCGTTAGCTGTTAGAAAGGCGGCTGTTGAATTTAAGTCCCTTGGTGGACTTGCAAATAAGATCAAATTGGCATACACTATGCTCACATTACCAGCCTGGAACAAGTATGAACAGTGGCTTTCTTCTAGATGTAGCAAATTCTGACCTGTTTACTTATAATTGGGTCTATCTGGTTGTTTTGTATCTTAAATGGTGAAGGTCTTATAAAAGGGAACATTTCAAAAGGTTTAAACGGGTTGAAGGTCACTTAAAGTTTATTTTTAGTTCTAATGACCTTCCAAATCATCTTTTTTCAATGATATAGTCATAAATTTAGTAATAAATTAGTAATTTTTTGAAGGATACAACATGACCTGCCCAATTATAAGTTTTGACCCGTTTTAACCATACCATTTTGACCCGTTCATCCTGCCACCTCTTATTGTCTCAGTTTTCAGCCAGTATCATCTGTGTGTTCGAGGTTGCTAACATCTTTACTCTATTGTCTGTTGGTCACAGCTTGAACCTGACTGTAAACTTCTTTTCAACAAAATACACAAAGCATTATGCTGGGTGTCCTACGTTGCCTACCCACATGAGGGTACACATTCGCTCCATGGATGAACTTCCATGTTATACAGAAGGATACAAAGAAGCTGAAGATGATATATTCAATTTTGACAATGGTTCATGGGATGATGAAGAACCTGAAAAAAGTGGGGGATCCTGCAATTTGGAGGTACCAAATGAAGGTGTAACGATGCCAGTTAGTGTTTCAAAAGATCATGCCTACAATCAGGAAGTGTTTTCTGTTTCGTATGCTGAAATATACGAACAACCATCCTACTTAAATGATATGTGGGATAACGATTTGGAGGTAAGACATGAAGATGTAACAATGCCGGCTCATGTTTCGACAGATTGTACCGAAAATCAAGAAGCGTTTTGTGTTACAAATGCTGGAAATAACGAACAACCATCCTGCTTAAATGATTTGTGGGATAATGATTTGGAAGCGGGACATGAAGATGTAACAATTCCAATTGTTGGGTCTGCAGATCAGCAAAATAATAAAGAAGCAATTTGTGTTTCCGATGATGAAATTGATGAACGGCCATTCTGCACGAAAAAACATTCCCCCAGATCTTTGTTCGTCGACATACCTGAGAGCTCATTTACGGGCTCAGACTATTATAGTGCTGTTTTTCCAACAATGGAAAATGAGAATGGTAAAGCGGATTGTGGCAGGGACAAAAATGAGCCCAGAACGACGATTGCTGGTTCCAGTCACCAGGTTGAGGTGATTGATATATTTAGTCCATCACCCGAGTACAGAATTAGGTCAAAAAGGAAAAAAAGAGGGGTTTCTGGCGTTTGTCCTGACATCATTGATCTGACCGAGTCTCCCATTTGCGTATAGCTGTCTTTTCGCATGTTATAGATGTTTATTTAGTTATAAACGAAACTATTTATTTTCATTTGTTACTTTGACATGTAAACGCCCCAAATAAGACTAGTTGTATACAACTGAAAGAGAGAATTCACTTGTATACTAGATTTTTATTTACTTGTACTTGGTATATGTTAAAAATAAAGAGGCAGTAGCTTAACACCAGATAGGTTGGATTGACTTGTAAACACAAGTTTTGTCGATTTTTCAACTTTTATCAGTAAGTTGTGTTTTCTAGATGTAGGTAACTGGGAACAAAATATAACTTGCACATATGTAACTGTTTAGAAATAAAATATACCTCAAAACTTATTTTCACACACAAATTTGATGTTTATACAGATGCAAGTGGCAAAACATAAACATTATTTTTGTTTATCCAGAGTGATAATTGGATGCTTTTTGTTGGGATCCAATGAATCTGCATTTATGCATTCATGAAGCAAAGTAGCTTTTAAAAACTACAGGTGTAACTTTGTAAGGCATCAACAATCAACAAAAGGACCATATTTGAAGTCACAAGCACAAGTAACAAGATGTGAAAGAGAAATTATCCAGCACATTGTCATGTGATTCCTTCCCGTCATGATCAACAAAGGGGAAGTTACCTTTGACTCTACCAAAATAACAAGAAGAAACTCGAACACACTCATGTATATCATGTTTATGGTAAGTGTGACTAGTTGAGGAGTAATGTACAGATCTTCACTGCACATTATACATTGTAGAGTTGAGAAAAAAACGATTTTGGCTATCTGAAAAAGTCGTCAATTTGAGTAATTTTGTGTGGGTCGAGACTTCTTAATTCTTGTGTTCAAACTTTTAGTTTCTTATTAACAATTAGTATGTAAGATGTAAATTGATTTACACTTTGGGTGACGCTTAACCGCTTGTACACATTTGTCCCTTTTGACCTGCCTGAGATAAAATACAAAGCAAATCCACCCACTCGTACATAAGTGAGTCGTAACTCACTTATATTATTTCTAGTTGTATCCTCAAAAGAAATAAGCATAATAAAAAAAGCCGCACAGACAAGTGAATTTGTGGTCAATATCTGTAATTTAAGAAAAGATGAGTTTCGGCACTTTTAGTTAACAAAAGATTATGCATACCAAAGGTGAACAAGTACTAGACATCTATAGCAGAAAAATGCGACTATTTATCCTGCCGCGGCAGTACCTCTTGATGTTCTCCTTGTACTTGCTCATCCCAAGCAATATCTTGCAATCCAGGTCTTAAATGTTCTACCACATTCTGATATTCCAACGTATCTCCATTACATTTCTTCACCTCCACCAAATGAAATGATTGAGTGAGTTCAAATATCTCAGCATCAATCGACAAAATCCCCTTTCTACCCTCCTCAATTGCCTCAAGTTTCAACAACCCTGCTTCTCTTTTAGTCACTTTCATCCTCAAGCGTTTACCTACGTCTTCTAGTTTAGATATAATAGCCGAAGCAGGCTGCCAAATAGTAAACCTTGCTTCTTTCTTTTCTCGAGGCTCCTGAAACAACGCTGTCAAATCGAACCCTGGAGATAGTGATATGATATCAAATGCATTCATATTTGGAGGCTTCATCGAATCTTGCATTTCTGCATGATCTGTACTAGTACTGGAGGGCCCCGAGGATCTGTCTAAACTTAGTTCTTCTGATATTTTTCCTTTTCTAAACCATAAACTTTCTTTAATTTTGGGCATTGTGATTCGACTTACAGGATTTGGATCCAAGATTCTCAAGAGCAACTTCCGCACGTCTGGTTGAAACCAATGCGGAAATCTAAACTCAGATTTCCCAATCTTTCTATACATTTCAAACAAATTTGAATCTTGAAATGGAAGATAACCTGCTAACAAAACAAATAAAATCACCCCACAAGACCATACATCGGCTTTATCTCCATCATAGCCATTCCTAGTGATAACTTCCGGTGCCACATACGCAGGAGTCCCGCACCTGGTGTGCAGTAGTCCGTCCTGACGTTTAGATTCAGCAAGAGCACTTAACCCAAAATCAGAAACCTTTAAATTTTCATTCTCATCTAATAGTATATTTTCAGGTTTCAGATCACGATGATATACCCCTCTGCTATGGCAAAAATCAACCGCACTAATTAACTGGTGAAAATATTTATGAGCAGTTTGTTCTTTTAGCCTTCCTTTGGCTACTTTAGCAAAGAGCTCACCGCCTTTGGCATATTCCAACGCAAAATATATCTTGGTTTTGGTTGCCATAACTTCATAAAGATGTAGAATGTTAGGGTGTCTAACTAGCTTCATAATTGATATTTCTCTCTTGATCTGATTAATAAGACCACTTCTTGAAGCCTTATCCTTGTCTATTACCTTAATCGCCACACTTTGGCCGGTTGACATATTACGAGCATAATAAACCTTTCCAAACGTGCCTTGACCTAGTAATCTCCCTAGCTCGTATTTTTCCATCAGTATGTTCCCTTCTGTATCCATATTCCTTGTATGCCAAATCTAAATATATATAACGAAACAGAATGCCCACCCGATCTTACGAATGTAGAAAGTTTTTCCACCTTTCGAAAGATTAAATACTAAGACACGTTATTCGCAGCCCCATCAGAGATGAAGAAAGGTCTTTATATAGACGCTAAAGCACAATGAAATTCCAAAGAAAACCTCTGAATTCTCAGGGGCATCTTTTAGCAACCCTTGTCTTTATTTTGACTGCACAACAAAAATCCGCAGAACAGGATTCGATACGCAGGCAGATGATGGACCTCTAAGTAGTAGTTAATGACCAAACAGAAGTAGCAAATATTAGCAGTCAAGTCAACATTCAATATTCAAAGTCAAGTCATCAATCAACATTTATTAACAGTCAAGTCAATATTCAAAGTCAAGTCATTAATCAACATTTATTAGTTATTAATTTGTATTAGGCTTAAGCCCATGGTCATTATTCTAGAATAATCTCTTGTATCATATATATATAGGATAGCTGTTATCAATGACAATCAAGAAATCAATGAGCCTTCCAATGCGGATTTTACCAATTCTAATAGCAAACACGAGATCCAAGCCTAAACGCCAAAATGAAAACACGAACTTGTTTAAGCTTCTATATCATGTCAATTATAAGTATGCAAAAGATGTTTTAAATGACGTCTCCTCATCATACATGTTTCCTTTCTTTTCTATCACAAACGTTTAATTATATATATAAACTATGTTTGGAAGGAAATGCTGTCGTTTTGACGGCGCTGCTACAGTAGCCGGCTTATTGGGCTCCCATTTTGAGCCGGCCCATTTGACACTTTTTTTTTAAATAGACAACTTTAAAAAAAAAATTGTTCGGCACAAAATAGGAATTTTTTTACAAAAGTACTGATTTATTCAAATAAAAAATATCCGCGACATGAGGCCCAACACATAAGCTCATATAAAAAAAACAAACTATTAAACATCAGACCGAAAAAATAAACCCGCACAAAATAATATAAAAAAAAATTCAGATCAAAAAAAATACCCACAACATGACGCCCAACACATAAGCCCATATAAAAAAAAACAAATTATTCAACATGAGACCGGAAAAATAAACCCGCACGAAATAAAAAAAATAAAAAAAACATTAACGCCCCGCATCAACGCGCGGACAATCACGCTTAACACATACTTACCCAAATATCATAAAATTATATTAAACAAAAAAACTCAAATAGCCAAAAAAAACAAATCTTTAAACATGAGGCCCAACACATAAGGCCATATAAGAAAAAAAAAACTAATAAACATGAGACCGAAAAACTAAATCAGCAAAAAAAAAAAAAAATTAACGCCCCGCAGCAACGCGCGGACAATCATGCTTGTTTACTTCTAAAACATAACTTCCAAGCCAAACAAGTATGCATGAGATTATTTATCTAGCATATAACCTTTTTAACAAAAGCTATTTTCGTTAATCATTATACAATTCGACGCGATTAACAAGTTTTTCACAAAATTGCCTTCAGAATTTAAACTACACCTCTTCCACAATCTTAAAACAGAACTAAAACCTAACCCTAAACTCTTAAAGCAATAAGCCGATAACATCTAATTTAAACACACAAAATGAAGCTAATCTTTAAATTAAGTAGGACTAAATCACTGAGAATAGAAATGATACTATTCCTTAAAAGAAATTCAATATAACTTCATACACCCCAACAATATTTACAAAATTTGAATTCAAAGTTACATCAATCTACTTATTACTAAAAAAAAAAAAAACAACGAACTCAATTTTCGACTACGAATCATGCCAAATGTTCACAATTAAAATGAAGCCTAAAGAGAATCTTTTCAACAAAAAAAAAACAGATAACTTAAATTCAAGAATCAACAAAAGAAACAGAAAAAAACACATTATATTTGATTGTTAACGATGCTTGAAGCGAAAATCAATATCAAATTACCTGCTTCCTGATATGATGAACTGAAATGAAGGATTGATTATTTCAAGATTTTAGTTTGCAAAAAAAGTTGTGATATTCACATGAGACACGATGAACTGAAATGAAGTTCACATGCATATGTTGTTCATCATGTCTGTTACGGAAGGGTTTATATTCGTGTCTTTTATATTACTCCTACCCAAGTCCTAAATAACGTTTTAGTCCCTCTATGCAAGAGGAAAAAAGGTATATATATACCTAACCTAAGGGGTGTCTGGTTCAAGATTTTTAATTCATGGAACTCAAAATTCTTCATGATTTTAATTTTTAAATGTCCAGAGAATCATTATTTTATACTCTAAAATCTCTTTGTTTTTTTATTCACTATAAATCTATCAAGAATTCATGATAATGATATACTACCTCCGTCCCACATTAAGTGTCCATTTGACTTTTTCAAAGTCTTTTTTCTTCAACTTTGACTTTAATGATTTCTTCTTACGTTATATGATACTTGATGCAAGATATATGAATGGATAGAGTTTTGAATATATTTTTCGTTGGTAGAATTTTCGTTCAATATTATATAACACAAACAAAAATATTTATGATCAAAGTTGATAAAAAAATACTTAAAAGATTCCATTGTGGACACTTAATATGGGACGGAGGGAGTACTACCTTTTCTTATTGTGTCCTTGCTGTTAATACAAATATTCGCGCAAAAATGATATTTATATTTAATGATCTTCATGTTTTGATAATAACAAATATAATGTCA
>BQNB010013955.1:0-69774 GCA_026074375.1 Tanacetum coccineum | reverse complement strand
GAAATAAGGTTGTTCGGTTTCCACTGAAACAAGGTTGTTCGGTTTCCACTGAAATAAGGTTGTTCGACTTGAGTTGTTCGACTTGAGTTGTTCGACTCAATTGTTCGACTTGAGTTGTTCGACTTGAGTTGTTCGACTCAGTTGTTCTTGAGTTGTTCGACTTCCACTACTACGAAACACAAAAGACACCTTTTTGATGATTGTTTTGCAAAATTACTTGTACAACTAGTGTTACTAAACCTATAGGAACAAGAAAAATGACAACTTTAAGGTTTTAAGCCGAAAATTTTAAAATCAAGATTTTGCTCTTTATAAGATTTTCGAACACAAAAATGTAACAAAAATGATATTTTTCTTGATTCTAAGCTTGTACACTATTTCATTAAGATACTTGATCAGATGTACCAAGGTTAAATAATCCTTTAGTTATACATAAAAAGCTTAGATCAAAGACATGAAAATAAAAGATGATTTTTTGCTTAGATTACTATGAACCAAAAACAATAAACAAAAACTTAAAACACCAACACTCCATGGCTCTTGATAACAATTGAAAGAATATAAGACTCTTTGATATGAAATGAGTAGGAAATTAGTGTGAGAAAGTGGAAGGAAGGAATGTATTCTAGCGAGAGAAAAGTAGATCATATATACTGCTTAAATGAAATGAGAATACAAAACCAACAACCTCCCTCTCCTAGGCATGGAGAGGGTATGTATACCCTAATAAAATGGTCCGGCCATGGGCACTTTTTTTTGGGGGGATTTGAGGGGGGGGGGGGGTGTGGGGGGGGGGCCTTTTTCCATAGGCATTGGGCCATGTTAGCTTGTGTTACTAAAACAGATGAATTACTTGGGCGACGTCCTAATACATATTTTTTGGGGGGGGAAAAAAAATAAGGGGGGTTTTTGGGGGGGGGACCGGGGGGATCTTTTTGTTTCTATAATAATGGTGTGTTTGATTTAAATGACATCAACAAAGCCTACCCAAAGGATGATACTCGGGCTACTAGAAATAGACTGAATGGTCAAATTCACTCTACGTATTCAAATCAAAATGTTGTTTAGATGCATAAAATGGGGACACAACAGATCATATAGCAAAAGAAGACGGCACAAAAAAGCTTTCTGCTCTGAACGGGGTATATGGTTTAATTGAAGATGCCTTTCGCGACTAAAAAAAATGTAGGAGCAAATATCAAAAGGCTGGTGGATAATGTTTTTGGAAAAAAAAAAAAAAAAAAAAAAAAAAAAATAAAATAGGGGGGGGGGGCCCCCATATTAAGGGTGGGGAAAGTGGGGGGTGGGGGGGGGGGGGGAAAAATAATCAAAATAAAAAAAAACACCCCCCAATAATAAAAAACATTTGGGGGGGGGGGGGGGGGGGTAATAGCATATGTGGACGGAAATGGTGTTTAAAAAGCATGGATGAGGAAGATATGCTAGTAGACATCCAAGAAACCTTCAAAAGATTACGGAGGATAAATATGAAGCTAAATCCTAAGAAATGCTCTTTTGGAATGGAAGAAGGGTCTATTTCTAGGAACAAGTATCAAAACCAAGGATTCAAATCCTAACCAGCAATGATTTCAAGCTTTAACATGTCTCAAAAGGACCAATACCATTAAGGATGTGCAAGTTTAATGGAAAGCGTACGGCCCTCAACATGTTCTATCTAAAAGTGCAAAAAAAATCCCTACCATCTTAAAAACACTATAAAGGGTGTCTTGTAAAAGAATATTTTTCATGTGGACGTGGAGAGGAGGACAAAAGCTTTAACGAATGTAAAAGTACTAAACAAATCTTCCCACCATCGTAGCCCAAAGGCTGGAGAAAGCATACATTGTAGATTGGCAAGCCTCAGCGAGTGGTAACTATGAAGTCTGATAGACTCCTTAGGATCGTTTAAGCTAGTTTGTTAGAATTATATCTTGGGTTATCTATAACATGAACATAAACATATTGTATAATGGATTAAATAAGAACAATGATATTGTAACATGGTTTTTCTTTATTAACACTCCAAGCCCCAATTATATTTGATCAGTTGTCTTACGGTTACCTTTCTCTCCCCCCAACAGTAAACAGGATCAAGGTAAATATCCTTGTTTACCTTGAGGCTTACATACACAAAACTAGGACGTCTTAATTGACTCCAGTGTACACCACCCACACGTTTTTCTGGATATCAAAAAACTATGTGTATTGTTCTCTTTATATAGAGAGATCATGACTTACAAAGGATGGTTAACATAAAGATATTAAACTAGTAATCTTTAAACAGTAAGAAAATATCTTCTGTTATCTTTTTTCTTCTTAAGGAGATCTTCCAGAATTCAGATTTCTCCCTTATATTGTAGAATTCTTTAATTGTTGATTTTGATCCTTTTGTTTCATTACTTGTGTTCCTTTTGTCCTCAATCAATGTCTTATAAAATTTCCAAACAATCTTCCCCTATTTGATGATGACAATCAATGCATGTTCTTATATGAATTCATCATAAATTCTTTAATCAAGCTTCCCCGAAGTTGCGATCATGATCTCCCTTTATGAACAAATTTCCCTTAATCAGATTCCATTTGTACCATGGCCTACACTAAAGATCTACAATGTTGTTAATTTTACTGTTAACTTCTTATTACCCTTGTTATCATAATCAATAGGGGGACATCATGAATATAAGCACTTTGATCTTGACACTTACAAACCAAGATCACACTCCTAATCCAATACTTCTTGCTCCTCAAATTACCCACCATTAAGCACAATAAGAAAATGAACTTGAGTAGTAGAAACTCACACTAGCAGTAGTAATAATGACTAGCAGTAGTAAAAAACACTTCACCTTCATTATTGGGGCATGTAAAGGTTTAAATTTTTATAACATAAGCTCCCTCTGAAACCCATATGTTAGCCATTTTTGAATCTTCATATTTTGTAGGCTTCTATGTAATGATACTGATTGAAGAAAAATAAAGTATAATGAACTTGATGTTGTAGTAGAATATCCGGAAACTTGTGTCTTATGTCTTGTAGCTTTTCACGTGACCTCCAACTTATAATTAACATCTGTGAATTCTTAAGTAGATCGCAAAACCTCTTGACATAAATCCTCATCTTCTATGAGGGGGGGGGGGGGGGGGGGGGGCGGGGGGGGACCCCAAAACTTAACCAAAGTGTTAGCTAAATGTATGCATTGAGCACCTTAAGAAATCGCACACCTTTGCTAGATTTTGACAAGTCTTCTTACACATCATTTTTTAAAGCCACAAAACCTTGTGATATTATACGTTGTAAGAACGTTTAAGATATGATAATAAACACGTACCTAAGTAATTCCACTTCACCGTCAAATAAATCATAAACAATCTTCTTCGTTACTTATTAATCCAGGGAAATCAAAAAACGAGCCTTTTAAACATTAAGAACTTTTTAATGAATCTTTTTTATGATTATTAGCTTTCCCTTAAACAAGCAAGTAGTAACCCAACAGTAGAAACATCTTTATATTAGCGTATTTAAAGATATTTGCTGCACAAACCTTGGTTTTAGTCTCCAACAGTAGTAACTGCTAAGATTTACCATAACAGCAGAAAAAATTAATAACTGGGCAGCATTATAAATTTTACTTGCAGTATTAATCATACTTGCAGAACTAAGTATAAACTAGAAGCATTAACTTTTAGTGATAGAAGCATGAACATGAACTGGCAGCCACTTATCTTTCCTTGGAGCATTAAACACGTTACTTGGCGTATTTACAGTTCTACTGGCAGCACTTACTTTAATATAAGCAGCACTATATAATTGATAAAGCGATAGCAGCACTAAACCTTTTTTAATCTCAAGCAGTATTAATGAGCAGTTTCTATGCGTAGCAAGTACTATACCTAATATCAAGCAGTAGAATAACTTTGCAGTAAGCAATAACCTTTCTAACTGTTACGTCATTTGTGGCCTACACTATTATTTCATTGGCTAGTTAAACACTATGACGGCAGTACTAACTTGTATTGTCGATATAAAAGTGTCTTCCTCCATAGCTTTTGAGGACATTTTTTTGCGTCAGTAAGCAACCAATATTACGATCATCGGCACTACTGTGTCTCGTGGCAAGTTAGTAAAACCAACGAGGAGTACAAAACATGATAAACCACCCGGTTTAGGATACCTTTTTTTTTAAAGTATCCAGCGACACTTTTTAGTGACACAAGATTCACTTGCTGTCACTAATTCATCATTCTCATCAACTACTAATGATTCTTTTCATAGAATAAGTTCCAAATAACTCTTGAATTATGTAACCAAGAAACCACAATCAGAATCCATCTTGTTGTCATGACCAATCAACAAACATTGTGACAACAAACTTCCTGTTATATCGAATTAGGGTTGCTGAAAACCCTAATATCACCAGATTTGACATGATAACCAAGACAAAAATTCGTATTCATTTCTTGATAGATGCGACACCATAAACACCCCCCCTTTTGGGGGTATTATTCTAGATTAAGAGCCTCATGGCTCTGATACAATAGTGGAGTCTGACTAGAACTCTTAGATCGTTTATAGGCTCAGTTTGTTTTGAACTGATAATTTGGAGTAAAATAAACATTGTAACATAACATATGTATTGCTGGAATTAACTATGAACAACTGATATTGTAACAAGGTTTCTCATTACCATACAATTCAAGGCCCCAATTATATTTAGATCGGAATATAACGGTTTAATCTCTCTTAACAATAACCGGGGATCAAGAAAAATCCTTGATTACCTTGGAGGCTACCACAACACAAATAACACACACACTCATTTTCATTTGGATATCTAATAACTATGTGGTCTTATGATATATCTTATATAGAAAGATCATGATTACAAAGGAATGTTAAACATAAAGATATAAAAAAGTATCTTTTAAACATTAAGAATTATCTTTGTTATCTTTCATTCTTAGGCGATCTTCTAGAATCTTCCATATTTTCCTATATTTGAAGATTTCTTATGACGATTTTGGATTCCTTTGTTTCATTACTTGTTTTTTTGTTCATCAAATCTATAATTCCAACAGTAAGAGCAGTTCCTAATGGCAGAAAGGAGGAAAAGACCAAAGGCCTATTAATTACTTAATGAGTAGGGTGCTAAGGGAGACGAGCTAAAAAATTACCCTAATCATGGGGAAATTTGTCGCTCACCTAGTATTTGTAGCATGGGGCTCAGAGTAATTTTCAAGCTTTATGAAATTAATACGAATAAGGATGTAAGCTCTTGTTATTCGAAACCATGAAAAATCAGGGGAGGATGGCCAGATGGGACATAGAGCTGGAGACACAAGATGAACTATAAACAAATGAATGCAATCAAGCACAAGTACTCGCAGATTCTTGGAAGAAAAACTCAGAAGAGACAATAGAAAAACAGACTTCAAAGCCATGAGGACAAAGGGAACGAAACACAGGGACAGAGGTTATATACTAACAGGCAATCAAGTGACAATGGCTCCGGGGGTGGTTTAATGATAGTCAGCCAGAAGGTATGGAATTCACTTACGCTCTAAAATTCGAGTTCACAATAACTAATAATGATGCCGAATACAAAGCCGTTTTAGGCAGGCATAACGAATCGTCAAAAGATATGGAAATCAGAGGAAATTACAGTATTGTAACTAACAGGCTTGAAAGCCAACCAAGTCAAACGGATCCTACGTGCAAAAACACCACCACATAAGACAATATTTACAAATACGAAGGAACTATTAAAGAGCTTCCGACATTCTAAAGTCCAATACATTAGAAGAAATCAGAATAAGAAAGCAGATGCGTTGAGCAAATTAGCATCGTTAACATTCGAGCACTTGACGAAGAATGTACTAGTTGAAAAGTTAGCAAAAAAACAATTTTCAAAAAATAAGTGGCGGATGTAGGCACCGAAGAAGAAAACAGCTGGATGACCCGATTGTTAGAATACCCTCATCAGTGAATTCTACCAGTGACAAGAAACTAGCAGGAAGTTCAGGGTTAAGGCTTAAACTACCAGATCATCGTCGGGTATCCATGAATACGTGCTGGTTTAATCGAGTCATAAAGTTGCTTATAGGTCTGTTTCAAATGCTCATTCTCAGCAATAAGCTTTGTCACCCTATGATCCAATTCAATATTAATGGCTTCAATCTCTTTAAAGTCCTGTTTGATCTTATCCTTATCCATTTTTCCACTTAGAGATTTAATTCTCTCTTTCAACTTCTTAATTACCGTGTCTTTCTCTTGGGACTGAGCTTTCAATTCATTTAAATCAAACAATTTATCAAAATTTGGAACACTTTGATTTGAAACAGAATTTTCCCTTTGAAAAATTTCCTGTTTAAGTTGAGTCTTAACTTCTAAAGAGATGCAATATTTTTCAAGAATGGTAAAACTTTTGAACAGTTTATCGTAAGTTTCCTTTTAAACAAAATTCGTTTGAAGCTCAGTCTCAAGTTTGAGACACTTTTGACATTCATGCACATTCACAGAATCATTATCCATAGAAGAATTCGCAATTAAGTTTACAATATCTTTGCTCATCACTTGTTCTAGGGGTGACAATTTCTGAATCGACACGAAACCCGACCTGAAACCGACACGAAAATTAACAGGTTCGGGTTGAGTCTAAATAGATTTGGGTCGGGTTTGGGTCAACCCATCTAACCCATTTATTAAACAGGTCAGGTTCGGGTTAAGAATAAATTGAGTGGGTCGACCCGCTAACCCGTTTAAGATTTTTTTTTCTTAAATTTAAAATTATTTATATTTTATTATACAAGTTAAATGGTTTTAATGGGTCCACCCACAAACCCGTTTAACGTGTTTAACCCGTGTAGTGTGCTAACTTTTGTATATGAAATGGGTTAAATGGGTCAATCTGAAACCCGTTTAACCTGTTCAACTCGTGTAACCTATTTAACCCGCCAACCAAAGTATATAAGGGTTAAATGGGTCAGGTTCGGGTTATGTGTAAACAGGTTAGGGTTGACATAGTTGACCCAATTATTTAAATGGGTTAGGTTTGGGTTGGGATTTTCTGACCCGCCAACCTGTCAACCCGAACCCGACAACCCGAACCCGACCTAAATTGCCACCCCTAACTTGTTCTAAGAGTCATTCATTTTTGTTTAAAACTTGATTCATCTTAACTTCAAATGTTTTTGACTCAATACGATGTTGTTCCACAGCCTATTCCATTTAATAGAAGACATTTTGGACTTCAGAAAGTTCATCAACCAAATGTTGGTTGAATGTGCTAAATAAGTCCTTCAGAGCTTTTACAAATGGAATTATTTCATCCCTAAAACAAGCGTTTGTATGTTCAAAACCCCACGAACCCTCAGTGATAGCTGTGGGTGTGGTCCTTTCTTTCACTACCACATCAAAGTTAGCAAGATGGTGTTTAAGTTTCTTCAAACTCGTATTAACCATGCTGACTTTAGGAAGTTCTTTTGGAACCTCAACATTGGTAGGTCTAATAGAAAAGGTAGGTTCTGAATAAATTCATATAATTTTTAGACCAAAAGGCTTGTTTAGCAGATAATTCAGTTTGTGGGACAGATCGTGTTTCAAAATCTTTATAAAGTTGGTTAAGAGCAACATAATCGATTGGTGTGGTATCAACTTGCCTTTTCTTTTCTAACATCATATTATCCTTATGTTTTAAAAGCATTTTTGAACGACTCTCTTCAGCAAGTGTTAAGGTATCTTCTAAGTCAGGGATCATAATAGGATTAGTTTTCTGAATAATATCACCAACATATAGCTTTGGTTCCAACTGCTGAGCTTTCTTCAGATAGAAAGGATTTTGAAAACCTAGAGCCTGTTTAGTGGTATTATCATAGAAAAACTGAGGTTCCGTAAACATGTAAACAGTTTGTGCAGATTGATCTCTTTTTAAAATGATATTATCTAGGTGTTTGATCCTATTTTCTAAAGCTATTTCCCTATCAAGGTTCCTTGATTCTTCTTTCTTAAAATCATTTTTGAGAAGAGTAACCGTTTGCAATAAAGATTCCTTTTCTTTTAAATGTTCTGAAAGAGTTCGTTTAAGATGATCAATCTCTACAGACTGTGCACATGAATCTGAAATGTTATATTGACTTTTTGAATCAACATTTTGTCCTTCTTTCAACACTTTAACTTGTTCTTTATATCTTTTAAGCTCAGCAGTTAAAGTATCATTGACACTTTTATTTTGTTGATTTATATTGGTACAATTAGCTACTTGTGTTATTAGTTGTTCAATCACAGATAATATTAAATCATCTTGTTGTGTAGAGGAGTTAGAATTCTGAATAGTTGCCTGTTTTGATTCAATCACATACTGAAAATAAGGAATGATGTTGCTATCACTAGTTATTTCAGTCTCTGAATGGTTCATAGCATTCGATTGTTCAAAAGACGGCATCACCTGCACAGCTTGATTAATCATATTATTATTCATATTATCATGATTGTGTACCTCAGCAAGAGCTTCTAAACCATAATGAGATAAATTCGCCATGAGAGCAACTTTGGCAGAGTTGAGTTCGTCACAATCAGAGTCATATGCTTGTAAATCATCAGCTTGATAAGCAACATTGTGAGTAATGACTGTCTGTGTAGCTTGACTTTCTGGAATTCCTGGATCTGCCAAAAATGTTAGTTCCTCCTCATTTAGAATTTGACCATGTGCTTGAGCTTGTACTAACAACACTTTCTCCTTAAACCACGAATCATCCTGTTTCCTCTTGGGTTTAGTACACTGTTTCGACATATGGCCTTCCCCTTTGCAGTTGTAGCAAATAATTGTCCTTTGTTTCCCGGAATTGCTTCCACTTGCTCCTGGAGTGTAAGTCCTTGATGTACCTATAGATAAAGAGGTTTGTCTCCCTGAATTGGTTGTAAAGTGACTCTTCCATTATTAATGGTAGCTTGTTGCCTAGGGTTTGACGAATTCCTCAACTGGTTGTTGGTAGTGGGATAGCGGGAAGTGACAACAGCAGTCAAAAAAGACATCATATGATTGATGGCATCAATGGGATCATCACCTTTCTGGAATACTAGAACAATTAGACCTCTGTCTGGTTGGGAAAATTCAGATTGTTGGTTAACTGAAGGAGCATATTCTAATTGAGGGATGGATGATGATGGATAAGTGATTGAAAGAGGAGTTAATGATTGATGAGTTGAGTATTATTGAGACTGATAAGGTGATCCATATTGTGGAGACTGATGTGATGAAACTTATGGTTGAAATTAAGTGTTTTGGTAAGAGTTTTGATGAGTTTAATAAGGAGACTGGGTCATCTGATGGGTTGCAACCAGAGCAAGCGGATCTGAATTGCGTTCATGAATTAAACGAACCTCATTTGCATGAAATTCATGTTGTGACAAGTAAGCATGAAGCTGATCAACGTTAGTTATGTGAAAATCCAGAACCAGTTTGACATCTGTTACAAATTTGCTCCACTCAGGAGGAAGAGTATTCAAAAACTTGGTGTTCACTTGAAATTGTTCCAGTTTCATATTGTAGATGTTCATGTCATTGAGCAGCAGAGAAAATCTCAAGTAGAAATCACATAGTGTTTCCCCCTTCTTATAAGCAAACTTATCGAATTCATCATAAAGCTTACACTCTCTTTCCTGTTTCGTTAATGAAGTTCCTTGCATGAGAAGTTAAATTCTTTCCCAAAGATCCTTTGCGACTTTATGATTGCTAACCAATGCAAAGACTTCAGGTGGTAGTCCTTGGTTAATGATATTTATAGCCTTGATATCACAATCAGCTTGAATTGCTTCCGTAGGTGATAACTCAGAATTTTTGTTAGGTCTAGTCACTCCATTTTATTCAATTGAAGGCCAAATGAGTGGACCATTTTGAACGGATTCAAGGATCATTTGTCTATGTTGTCTATTTAACATGTATAGCTCCATTATGCTTTTCCAGGAATCATACATTTCCTTTTCCAACATGGGTGGACGATTGTCAGCACCCGAAAGAATCGCTTTGTCAGTAAGAGTCGCCATTAATAAATTGGTATGTTTAAAGATTACTGTTTGATCGAGCGGTGATAGAAAGTAATTGTGTTTGAAGGTGTTGTATTTTGTGTGTTTTAAGTCTTAAAACTACATGGGATTTTACAATTCTTGACAAAACTGGGAAAACAACTTGAGTGTTTCACGGGATTTTACGAGTCAAAGAAATAAACCGTATAATTTTGATGAGGCAATTTTGAGTTTTAATTAAATGTTGCAAATTTGTGTGATTAAATGAAATTGCAAATTCGGTTCTTTAAGTGAAAATTGCAAATTCAGAACTTGAAGTGGAAACTGCAAATTCAGAACCTTAAGAGAAAACTGCAAATTCGGAATCTTAAGAAATTGCAAATTCGGAACCTTAAAAGAACTGCAAATTAGGAACCTTAAGAGAAAACTGCAAATTCAGAATCTTAAGAAATTACAAATTCAGAACCTTAAAAGAACTGCAAATTCGGAACCTTCAGAAATTGCAAATTCGGAAGCTTAAGAACAATTGCAAATTCGTGTCCTACTAAGAATTGCCAATTTGTGTCCTTCACAAAGATTGCAAATGTGTGTGCTTCTTTAAACTGCAAATTCGGACACCACTGAAGAGCTGTGAATTCGGATACAACTAAAATTGCTAATTCGGATGGAACTAGGAAGTTTCCAATTCGGGTACAACACAAAATTGCTAATTCGGGTACAACTAAAAACTGCAAATTCGTGTAACACACGGGCGTAACTTAAAATCTTCAAAACACAAAAAGATACATTTTTGATTGTTTTTTCCCAAAATTTATTGTACAACTAGTATTATTAAACCTATAGGTACCTTAAAAATGATAACTTTTTGGTTTTTAAGCCAAAAATTTCAAAATCAAGATTTATACTTTATAAGGTTTTTTGAAAACAAAAGATGAACAAAAATGAATTTTTCTTTGATCTAAAGCAAAGACACCTATATCAAAGGATACTAGATCAAATCTACCAAGGTAAATGATCTTTTAGTGTACAAATGAGCTTGGAATACAAAAAAATGAAAAGGGTGCGTACGGTTTTAAACAAATACGAACCAAAAAGATGAAAAAACACAAGATCTAAGCAAATCACTCTATGGCTCTTGATACCAATTGTAGAATCTATGTAATCTTTAATATTTAGGAAGAAAGAACTAGAGAGAAAGTGGAAGGAAGGATTTGTTTCTAGAGAGAGAAAGAGTAAAACATGAAATGCATTAGGTGGAAATGAGAATACAAACCAACCAACATCCTCTCCAAAGCATGGAGAGGGTATTTATACCCGATAAAAGGCCGGCCATGGGCCTTACAAGGCTTTCCATGGGCCTTTGGGCCATATTAGCTTAATAACTAAACATTGACTAACTACATGCCTTAACTAGTTAATATTGGTAGTGACCGAGACTTTTCTTGTTCCTAACACCCGGGCTTTAAGTAATGACTTCTGCAACATCCTGTTCAAGACTCGTACCTAACATTATTCCTCAACAACCTTGTAATCCACCAAATAGAGATGATTGGAATAGTTTGTTCCAACCCTTGCTCGATGAATACTTCAATCCTCTAACTATTGTTGTCTCTACAGTTCCAGTAGCTGCTGCACCAAGAGCTGTTGATATAGCCGAGTCACATGTGTCTATGTCCATTGACCAAGATGCACCATCATCAAGTATCCCATCAACACAAAAACAAGAACATTCTCCAATTATTTCTAAAGGTGTTGAAGAATCACCAAAAACACCACTATTTCATGATGATCCTCTCTACGAATTTCTTCATGAAGACTCAACTTCTCAAGGATCGTCACCTAATGTGAGACCATCCCACACTCTATATGAACTTATTGGTAGATAAACTAAGGATCATCCAATAGCAAATGTGATCGGTGATCCTTCTCGCTTAGTCTCTACCAAAAAGAAACTCAAAACTGGTGACACGTGGTGTTACTTTGATGCCTTCATAACTTCTTTAAAACCAAAGAACTTCAAACAAGCAATGATGAACCATCTTGGATCGATGCAATGTAAGAAGAAATTCATGAATTTGAAAGACTACAAGTTTGGGAATTGGTGCCGTGTTCAGATAAAGTCATGTTGATCAAACTTAAATAAATTTATAAGGTCAAGACAGACGAATTTGGCGGGGTACTAAAGAATAAGGCTAGATTAGTTGCTCAGGGATTCATGCAAGAGGAGGGAATCAATTTTGATAAATCATTTGCACCAGTTGCAAGAATAGAGGCCATCCTTATATTCGTAGCAAATGCAGTCAACAAGAACATGACGATCTTCCAAATGGACGTCAAAACGGCTTTCTTAAATGGCGAGCTCAATAAAGGGGTCTATGTTTCTCAACCAGAAGGATTTGTTGATTAGGAATACCCATCACATGTGTACAAGCTCAAAAAGGCCCTTTACGGTCTCAAACAAGCACCACGTGCATGGTACGACATGCTGTCAAGTTTCCTCATTTCATAACATTTGTCCAAACTCTTCATACGGAAAGCAGGAAACGACTTATTACTGGTACAAATTTATGTCGACGATATAATATTTGCATCCACTAATACTACTTTATGTAATGAGTTTGCCAATCAGATGACCACTAAGTTCAAGATGTCGATGATGGGGCAGATGCCATTCTTTTTAGGATTACAAATTTCTCAAAGTCCTAGAGGCATCTTCCTAAACCAATCAAAATATGCTTCTGAAATTATTAAAAAATATGGTTTGCTAAATAGTAATTCTGTAGACACGCCTATGGTGGAAAAGAATAAACTGGACGAAGATCTACAGGGGAAACCTGTTGATGCTACACTTTACCGTGGCATGATTGGACCCCTCATGTATTTGACATCCAGTAGACCTGACCTTATTTATGCAGCCTGCTTGTATGCCCGGTATCAGGCAAAGCCTACTGGAAAGCACTTAAATGCGGTTAAATGGATCTTTCAATACCTAAAGGGAACCATTAACATGGGTCTCTGGTACTCGAATGATACTGATATGTCTCTAATAGCATATTTAGACGCAGATCATGCGGGGTGTCAGGACACTAGACGTAGTACATCAGGAAGTGCTTAATTTTTAGGTGATAAACTTGTTAGCTGGTCTTCTAAGAAGCAAAAGAGCACTGCGATTTCTAGTACAGAGGTAAATTTATTGCCTTATCTAGGTGTTGTGCTCAAATCCTATGGATTCGATCACAGCTAACAGACTACGGGTTTACATTCAATAAGATTCCTCTGTACTTTGACAACAAAAGTTCGATTGCTCTATGCTGCAACAACGTTCAACACTCTAGAGCCAAGCACATTGATGTACGCAACCATTTTATAAAGGAGCAAGTGGAGAATAGAATAGTGGAACTATATTTTGTTCGAACGGAATATCAACTAGCTGATATCTTCACCAAACCGTTGCCAAGAGAAAGATTCAACTTCTTGATCAAAAAGCTTGGTATGAGAAGCATGTCTCCGAAAACGCTAAAACGTCCGACAGAGGAAGAAGACGAGTAATGGTGGTAACTCGTGAAATATCCTGTGTATTATATGTATATAAGAAAAACAGAAAAACCCAAATTTTTTTTTCATTTTATATAAATCATAAAAATATAAAATCATAAAAAGAAAATACAAAATTAAAAAATAACAAAAAATACAAAAATTGGTTTTCATGACATGTTTTCTAGCATCGATAATTGTAACACCCCCATTTTTAGATTGCGCAGCGGAAATTACAATGAGTGTTACTAAATAGCACAATACACCAAGATAATAGAAAATGACTCAAATGAGACGTTTTACAAACATGTGTTCCATTATTTAGTCAGCGAAAATGAGTTTAGGTCCCCATAGGAATCGTAACCACAACCATTACCACATTTGAAAGACAATTGTTTAAAATTTAAGAAAACATGCCCCGAGGTAACTAACCAAGACCTACCTTCTTAGTTTCGAACTATGTATACATCCGTTTACGGGAGCCCGTGGGTCTAGTGAGTGCTCCTCACCGGATAGGGATAATTTTAGTCCCATAGAATTATTTATAAAAACACTCTCGCTCCCTCGTCCGGTCCTCCAGTCAAGAGTTGCGGTTCATGATAAGTGGGCGCAGTAGTGGTCTAATCGTACTTAGGGCAACATGTTAAACAGGGAAAATATCACGCAAAGTACTTGTGTCAGTTTTAAATGCAAGATTTGTTTCTCACCCAAGTTACTAAAACATTTCAGTCCAAAACGAGTAAAGAGTGGGGTATGAATTATCTTATACGGGTAGTGGATCAATGTGAAGATGAATCACCGGTTTAGTGACAAACTATCTTTAGTGTCGGTATTAAGAAATGATGTAAAACGAATAATGTTATCGTAAGATAACCTGGATCATCGTGCATGAGTAGACACGGCGTATCCCTTTTTAAAACGTACTTCGAAAAGTTATAGGTTTTGACAAGCTCTCGACACTTCAAAACTAGTCTAGTAAAATATTTCGTCTTTAGTGTATTTTGTCTTTTAGCTGTATTTCTCTTTTAGTGTATTTCGTCTTTTAGTACATTTCGTCTTTTAGTATATTTTGTCTTTTAGTGTATTTTGTCTTTTAGTGTATTTCGTCTTTTAGTATATTTTGTCTTTTAGTGTATTTCGTCTTTTAGTACATTTCGTCTTTTAGTGTCCCGACACATCAGCGTTGACTCAATAACTAAAAATATTGACCTAAACTCGACACTTACGTTTTTCTACATTTTATTAGATGTTTGATAATAAAAGTATATTTTCGATGCTTTTATAAAGTTTACGAAATTTCGGCATGACCTTTCTATAAATATCGACTTTCTATTTTTATCAACCTCGACTCGTGAAAATATCTTTTACAAAGTACATCTTTTATTGACTCAAAAAGTATATCGATCTAATTTTCGACAACACCTCAAATACGCAACAAAAGACGTTCTAAACTAAAACCTCTTCGACATTCAACTTATCGCTTACAAACAAATCCAACATCTAAATTATCTCTTCGCCAACAATACTTAAACTTTTATATACGATAATCTAAATAGACGATATAGCAGTAAATATAGCAATATATATCACACATAGTACAACCATGAACTTTTTATATTGCAAAAGTTACATACTACTTTTTAATTTTCTTCCATTTATAAACAAAAGATTAAACTTAGAGACTTGTCGTTTTATAGAAAAAATATATAATGATTTTGTACAACGATCGCTGTGTACACCTTGTTCGGATGATCATACGAATGCCAAAAGTCAATCTTTTTCCATGAACAAGTAAAGTATGACTTACAAAGAAACACGACAAAGGTGTAATAGATAACTAAGAAAACCCAAACGTTATTGTTTTATAAAAATACCCGGATGCCAGGATGAAATAACAATCAATCGAACAATATATCTTCAAGGATGATCAAAGATAAAAACAAATGGGGTTTGTGTAGTGTTTTGGTGTTTCGGCAAAGAGAGGAAAGAAAGAAAGAGTGTGTGTGTTTTTCTTTGGTGAGGAAATGATTAAGAAATGAACTTGTAACACATGAATTTATACTTGCAAAAATCACACACAAGTGGGTGGTAGTGTTTTGTGTGTGGTATTGGCGGGTGGGACGAAGAGAGCCAAAGGGGACCAAAATGATCCTCATAATCACAAGCTACATGGTTACTAAGGTTGTTCCCATAATTGATGGAAGTTTCTGTTAGGCATCTCATTTCAAAAATTTGGATCCTATGCATGTTATATGTATGTGTTAAACCGGTTGGAATCCAAAGCAAAGGGGGGGGGGGACCAAAAATAATTTCCCACATTTGCTAGGATCATAGTGCTAGTTGATGAATTAATTTCCAAGCATGCATGCACAACAAAGTGTAGTTAAATTTCACGGATCACGTAAATAACGAAACGAGTAACGGTAACACAGAAAATTATAAAATTTTAAATATTACTTTAAAACATAAAAACGCGGCTATTGCCACAAATACTACAACGTTTGGTGTTCTCGGTCCGCTCCCGGAGAGTGATGCATTCTCAGTAATAACGAAAACAAATTTCCGGTTAAACGGAAAAATCTTAACGAAACTTTTAAAAATTTAAATTACTACACGGAAACGGCTAACTTATTGAACGGAAATTCTCGGGTTGTCACATGGACCATCTTACAAACCCTTTCCAAGAGAAAGATTCAATTTCTTGATCAAGAAACTAGGTATGAGAATCATGTCTTTGGAAACGCTAAAACGTCTAACAGAGGAAGAGGACGAGTAAAGGTGGTTACTCGGGGTATATCCTGTATCATATGTACATAAGAAATCATAAAAACTCAAAAATAATTTTCTTTTATATAAAATTTTCAAAAACAAAGATTATGATGAAGTCTTTCCACTAGTTGCAAGGATTGAATCCATAATATTATTTCTGGCTTATGCTTCCTTCAAAGATTTTATACTCTACCAAATGGAGGTGAAAAGTGCTTTTCTATA
This sequence comes from Tanacetum coccineum, assembly GCA_026074375.1. NCBI lineage: Eukaryota > Viridiplantae > Streptophyta > Magnoliopsida > Asterales > Asteraceae > Tanacetum > Tanacetum coccineum. Next base: position 53,231 of record BQNB010013955.1, on the reverse strand, counting down.
TGGAAAGATAGAAGAGGAGGTATATGTCTGTCAACCTTCTGGTTTTGAAGATCCCCAAGAGCATGGTATGAGACATTGTCAACTTATTTGCTGGACAATGGTTTTCACATGGGTTAGATTGATAAAACATTGTTCATTAAAAGACATAAAGATGATATCCTGCTAGTACAGGTTTATGTTGACGATATCATCTTTAGATCAACTAAGAAAGAAATGAGTACTGAATTTGAAAAGCTGATGCATGATAAGTTTCAAATAAGTTCAATAGGAGAACTTTCTTTCTTTTTAGGACTTCAGGTTCAACAGAAGAGTGATGCGATCTTTATCAGCCAAGATAAATATGTGGCTGAGATTTTGAAAAAGTTTGATTTTGCCTCAGTAAAGATTGCAAGCACTCTAATGGAGATAAACAAGGCATTAATAAAGGATGAAAAAGCTGAGGATGTGGATGTACACTTATATAGATCAATGATTGGATCATTGATGTACTTAACAACTTCTAGACTAGACATAATGTTTGCTGTTTGTGCTTGTGCAAGGTTCCAAGTTACTCCAAAGACTTCACATTTTAATGTTGTGAAGAGGATCTTTAGATACTTAAAAGACCAACCTAAATTGGGCCTTTGGTATCCTAGAGATTCACCATTTGACTTGGAAGCTTTTTCTGATAGTAACTATGCTAGAGCTAGTCTTGACAAGAAATCCACAACAGGAGGTTGTCAATTTCTTGGCAAGAGATTGATTTTTTCCTGGCAATGTTAAGAAGCAGACTATAGTGGCCAACTCTATAACTTGAAGCAGATATGTTGCTGCTGCTAAACTGCTGCTGGATAGGTGTTATGTATCCAAAATTAGATGCTAGACTATGGATTCAATTTCATGAACAATAAAATTTACATTGATAATGAAAGTACAATCTTCATTGTGAAAAATCTAGTGTTTCACTGTAAAACCAAGAACATAGAGATAAGGCTCCATTTCAATCAGAGATTCTTATGAGAAGGAGTTGATACAAAGTGATCAAGATTTCACACAGACCAAATTTGCCAGATCTTTCAAAAGCTTTGATGCTAGCAGGTTTACTTTCTAAATTGCTAGGCATTAGATTACCTAATCTCTGCAGGTTAAAGTTCTTAACTTTTATTCATGGGTTATGCATAAATATGGATCCTCATGCATTCTCACATGTCTATTATATCTAGTCTTTTCTAGTGTGCTTGTGATGATTAGAGGCATGTTGTTTATAAATATTGAAGACCGAGTTAAAACTACAAGGGTAAATGTTAATACTGGTAAGTATAATTAGTACTCATAGCGATTTTAAGGACTGTTAGTTAAAAAATGTTAGTCATAATTTAAAAAATGCTAAACAAGGAAAAATACTTTAGATTGTGTATTTTTGGTTTTCGACTAACATTTGCAGGCTAAGCATATTGAGTATCTGGTATTGATTGAGGGGAGGCTTATGATGTCAATATGCAGTCAAGAATTGATATGTAACATCAAACACAAGTGTGTGATGTGTCAAACACCTAGGTAAATCAAAAGAGGTCAGGACACCAAGATACCTCAGTCTAGTGGTCCCCCTGAAAAAAAGTTGGTGTTGAGGCTATCCATAAGGAGTTGGGTGACAGAATGGAAAGGGCTGCCACTACTGCTTCTAGCTTAGAAGCAGAGCAGGACAGTGGTAACATAAAATTAAGACCTAATCCAGGATACACTTATGAGTCAAGTCCTTAGGGAATTGGTTCAGGTAGTGGTCCTAGGTGCCAAGATACCATATTGGGGGGTGTAGATGCTCAAACTAGGTTTGGGACTACATCTAAATAGTCCAATGATCTACCTCTCTCAAAAGTTAACACATTTGGAAGTGGGGAGGACAGTATGCAACTAATGGAATTGATGGCACATTGTACAAAACTGTCTGCATTGGTGAGCTCAAAAGAATAGAGAGATTTATGATATAAAAACAAAGAAAAGTGATATGGTGGGCCAAAAGAATGAGAGAATTCAGTGAGCTTAAAAATAGAAAGAGAGATGTGAGTATGAAAAACAGACAGAGAGTTTCAGTGAGAAAAAGAAATGAGAGATATTGTGAGATGAAAAATAGAAAGAGAGCTTGTGAGAATCTAAGTCTATGATGGAAATGCTTGTTGGAACAGCATTGAAGTTTATACTGCTAGGCATAAACTTAATACTGCCAGTATTAAGTTAGTACTGCTAGGCATATTTTAATGCTGCTGGGTGAAGTTAATACGGCTAGGCTTAAAGTTAGTACTGTTAGGCTAAAATTAGTACTGCTGGGTAACCGTTAGTACTGTTTGAGGTATAACAGAATTTTCTCAATTAATTAATAGCCGTTGAGATATTTCCGCCAACAACTTGCTCATAGGGGTCTATGATTTGGAAAATTCTTGATATTTCTTTCTCTTATAAGATTTCTTCCTTATAAAGATTCAATCTTATTAAGTCGGTCAAATCAAAACCCTAGGCGCTCTCTATAAAATCTCAATTAACTTTACCAAACTCTCATATTCTCATCAACAAACATAAACCCAGAACTCTTATCTCAACTCACTCACTAATGGCTCATTTGGAATTCTGTGATACCCATAACATGGTTGCTTTCTTGAACAAATCAGAGGGAAGTGAAGATTTTCATTAGATAATTGATTTTCTCAATCTAAGTCATATCAAGTATGCCCTTACAGAAAATCCTACTATCTATACTTCACTCATTCAATAGTTTTGGGAAACTGCCTCTGCAAGCACATTAGAGAATGAAACAATGGAGATAACTGCTACCATTGATGGAAGATTCAAGACTATTACTGAAGCATCAGTAAGAAAGCATCTCAAGCTAGAAGATTCAAATGGTATTCCCACTTTACCTAATGCTGAATTTTTTGAGCAACTTTCTCTTATGGGGTATGCATCTGATTCTGACAAGTTGACCTTCCAAAAGGGTCGTTTTTCACCTCAATGGAGGTTCTTAATACATACTATTCTTCATTGCTTAAGTCCTAAGAAGAATGCTTGGGAGTAGTTCAGTAGCAACATAGCTACTGCTATCATTTGCTTAGCAACAAATAGGACTTTCAACTTTTCTAAGATGATTTTTGAAGGTATGCTAAAAAACTTGGACAGTAGGTCAAAATTCTTGATGTATCCTAGATTCATTCAAATCTTTTTGAACAAGCATAAAATACACCTTCGTCCTCACAAAAGAACTCATGTTTCTCCTACCCTCACACAAAAACTATTTAGCAACATGAGAAGGGTTTCCAAGGGTTATTATGGGGTAAATATTCCACTATTTCTAACTATGCTAACTGCACCTGAGTCATCTCCTTCTAGAATAACATCTTCACCATCCTTATCACCCCCAACACATCCATCCACATCTCAACAACCACCTACACTGCCATTTATGCAACCTATCCATGATGAGGAAGAACTTGCTACTTTGCCCCCATGATTCATCTCAACCAAGGGTTCAATCACTTGGCAGTGATGAGGGCAGTTTGACACTTAATAAATTGACGGTTCTTTGTACAACATTGTCCAAGAAGGTAGAGAATTTGCAAAATGACTTAAAGCAGACAAAATTGACATATGGTGCTGCTTACACTAAGCTCATTCTGAGGGTCAAGAAGTTGGAGCACAGGGTCAAGGCAAGCAAATCTAGAAGAAGAACAAAGATAGTTGTCTCTGATGATGAGGAAGTTTCAGAGGATCTTTCCAAACAGGGGAGGAAAATTGCAGAGATTGATCAAAACCCTTCTATTTCATTGGTACAAGATAAAGGAACTTCATGGATTCAAGAGGATGCTGAGACTCAGGGGAGGACTAGTGCTGATACTGAGATACTTTTAGACCAAGAAGAACCTACTGAACTAGTGGAAGATCCTGGTAGTGGTGAAAAGGGTAAAAAAGAAATTAGTACTGCTGAGGTACCAGTTAGTACTGCTAGTGCAATTCCTGTAGTTAGTACTGTCATTCCTGAAAGACAAGTTTATATCAGAAGGAGTGCAGAAAAGAGAAAAGATAAAGGAAAAGCTATTATGAAAGATAATGATTTTGTTCAGAAGAAGACAAAGAAGCAACTTGAATAAGAAAGACTTGGGCATGAAGAAGCTATTAGACTGCAAGAACAAATTAATAAAGAAGAAAGACAAAGGATTGCCAGGGATACGGAAATAGCTAAACAATTACAAGAAGAGATTGATATAGCAAGGCAAGAACAAGAGAAGTATGATCTAGCACAAGCCTTGGAATTGCAAAAGGAGTTGGATAAAAGGAAAGAAGATGTAGCTGAAACTACCCAAGCTCATGATATTGATTGGAGTGATCATGTTGTGCTCAAATATCATGCACAACAAAATAGATCTTTCTCTAAAGCTGAAGTAAGGAAGAACATGTGCATGTATTTAAAGAATCGGGGAGGATATAAGCAGAGTTATTTTAGAGGGATGAGCTATGAAGATATTAGACCTATCTTTGAAAGAGTATGGGATCAAAATCAAGCTTTTGTACCTAAGGATTCTGAAATTGAAAAGGAAGTAATGAAGAGACATGGATTTGATCTTCAACAAAAGCAATCTGCTGAAGAAGAAAAGCTACAGAAAAATGATGACAGTAGTAAGCCATCTGGAGGCAGTAGAAAGAAAACACTTGCCAGGAAAAGAGCAAGTAAAAAGCAAAGTAAAGAAGGTGCAAAAAGGCAAAAGATAGAAGATGATACAGAGAAGGAAGAACTTAAAGCTTATCTGGATATAGTTCCAGGAGAAGAATTTGCTATGGATGTTGAGCCTTTGTCTACTAAGTATCCAATAGTTGATTGGAAGACACATATCCTGACAGAAAATTTCATGTATTATCAAATCATCAGGGCAGATGGAAGTTCCAATAATTACAAGATTTTTAGTGAGATGATTGATGATTTTGACAGACAGGATGTGATTGATCTACACAGACTGGTAAAACAAAGGTATGTAACAATAAGTCCAGAAGGATATGACTTGATGCTGTAGGGAGATCTGAAGACCTTATTTGAGCCTGATGAAGAAGATGAAGTCTGGAGAAATCAACATGGATACAATTTGATAAGCTGGAGACTAATTAATTCATGTGGAATTCATATTTTGTTAATGGACAATGGAATTGCCATTCACATGATGGTAGAAAATAAGTATCCACTTATTCAAGAAATGTTGTCCAAGATGTTAAATAGAAAACTTGAGATTGATCATGAAAGTGAAATGGCATTTGAACTTCTCAGATTTATAGGATCACAACTTCAGAAGTAGAATAATGTTTGGAAGAATCCTCTTTGACAGGTTAATTCAAGAAACTTGATGATTTGGAGGTAAATCACAAGTTTAGGGAGGATTGTTGGGAATTAAGGTTTTCTATGAAGTTTATACTGCTAGCTCAACTTAGTACTGCCAAGCTTGAGTGTGCTACTGACATTATTATACTACCAGTACTAATTGGTTAGTACTGCTAGAGCAAAAGTTAGTACTGCCAGTATTAACTTAATACTGCTGAGAAGAAGTTAATATTGCTGAAGACTGAAGACTGCATGAAGATAAAGACGTATGAAGGGATATGCATGGATTAGTTCAAAATATATATTTCATAAAGATAGGAAGATATGTATAAGATTATATATTTAAAAGATATGTAGATATCTTATAGAAGTTTAAAAAGATTTGTAGTTATCTTGTAAAGGACTCCTTGTTGTATAAAAGGAGATCCTAGGTTATGGTTTTATATATCAGTTTTCCATAGAATTTATAGCTTCAATGTTGTAAACCCTGTCACTTCATTAGAGTGATCGTATTAATATATTGAAGTTTTTTGTGTTGGTTATATCTTTCTATGTGTCAAACATACTTTACTGTTTCATTGAATATACTTCTTAGTGATATAAACTAGATTCCGCATAGTTTATATCATTCACTCAAAGTTTCATTCTTAGTATTTTTGGATTTATCCAAGGATACTAAACCTTACATCAAGCTAAGGAGTTAAAGTTCTATTCATTAGGATCAACAGGGACCACATTTGATATCTTTCATAATCTTCACATACTATATATCCAATACAGCGTATTGGTCTTCTCTGGATACAGCGTATTGAGCTTGTTTCCTTTGTGGTCTTTTTGTGAGTGCAGGTACGGATACGTCGTATCTTCCTTGATGGATACGGGGTATTGGTAGTCAAAATCATTAATCTTCTAAATGTCTTCATTTAAGCTCCAGAATGCGTGCCTTTTGCTAATATTCACCAAGTACTCTGTAATTACTGCAATTCTCAAATATAAACGATTAAGTAACAATTCTTTGCAATAATTATACAAAATGGGTTAAGTACATAGGATAAATGATGCTATAAAATAGACGTTATTTGATGTAATCAATGGCTTAATGAACCAGTTGATTTCGATGAAGGGTTTATTCAAAAGGAGGGTACCGATGTTAAAAAAATTAACGTCCAGCAGGGGAATGAAAATCCGGAGATCTCAATCAATCAAGTCATAGAAGATGCTCATGTGACGATTTCTACTGTTCCAAAAAAGACTAAAGTTCCAGTTACTAGCTCTTCTCACTCATCCAACTTGGCATCTAAATTCTTAAAATTTTCAGATATTCCCCATACAGATGTAGAAATTGTTTCTCCAATGGATGTTCATGTCCATCATGAAGTACCAAGCAATCAAACACCCACACTCCTTATAGTACTTGTATCTGTTATCTCTGATTCTTCACATGTATACTCCACAGTCATCCCACAATTATTACCATCCTTCACTCCTCTACCACAACAATCAACACTAACACCACCACTAAAAACTGAAGCAACAAATCCTCTATCTGCACTTCCAAATTTCGCATCCGTCTTCCAATTTAACAACAGAGTCACATGATAGGTCTTGTTTATCTTGAATCATACATAATCAACCATGGAAGCTTGTAGAGAATAGTAGAGGAGGGAAAATATTCCAAAATTCAAATGTTATAAAATGGAGGGAAATGGAAAATGTTTATTACAAGGCATCACCCTCTAATGATAATTAGAGGGGTATTTATAGGAGAAGGAAGGAACCTTCCCTCCTTTATTTTTCACTTTTAGTCTATAATCTTTGGTAATTATGCTATTTCTTTCTTTTAGCATAATATACCTTATTACAAGCTATTTTATTCTAAACAAAATAAAGACTATTAACTAAATATAACTAAACCACATAATCGATACTTTTTATGAACCCAACATCACAGCATTAGAAGAAGAAGTTGTTGAACTCAAAAAGGATGATCCTCTCAACACTCAAGTGACAGCTCTAGTAGATGAACATCTGGACTCAAGGCTAGGAGCCACCAGAGATGAATTCATGAACTACCTATCTGCATCTATCACTGCTAGGATCACAGAGCAAGTCAAGATTCAACTTCCTCAGATTCTACCAAAATAAGTGTCTAACTTTGCTCATTCAGAGATCAAACGCATGGTTACTGAGTCACTTGAACATGCGATTCTAGCCAAGGAGTCTTCTTAACCAAAGTCAAAATATGAGGCTCTTGCTTCACTTATGGAATTCGAGTTAAAGAATATTCTTATTGACAAAATGGATGAAAGTCAATCATATCTGACAGCTACTGAACACAGAGAATGCTATGATGGATTGATCAAGTTATATGATTTTGACAAGAGTCTCTTCTCAACTTATGATAAAGTGTATTCGTTGAAGAGAGCCAAAAAGATAAAGATAAAGATGAAGACCCTTTCGTTGGATCAGACCGAGGGTTGAAGAAGAGGAAGACAAGCAAGGATGCAAAACCAACAAAAGGTCTAAAAATTAAGGAATCAAAGTCTGGCTTATTCAAAGGCACCAAATCTCAATCAACATCTTCTGGAAAGTCTGTTCATGCAGAGGAACCAGAGTTTGAGGTTGCAGATTCTGATATGCCACAAGATCAAGAAGAGAATCTGGGTAATAATGATGAAAAACCCAAGGAAAAGGTTGCATCTAAACATGATTGGTTTACCAAACCTAAACGACCTCAAGAACCCATTGATCCTTATTGGAATGTCGGCAAGACTCCATAACAAGGACCTACTCAAAGCTAGTTAATAACCCCTTGCATCTTCTGCTGATAAACCGTCAAAAACCTTTGATGAATTGATGAGAACTCCTATAGACTTCTTTGCATACATCATGAACGGCCTGAAGATCACCAATCTGACTCAAGAAACCCTGTTAAGGCCAACATTCAAACTTCTCAAAGGCACACGTACCGGTTGACTACTTCTTCAACAACGATCTCAAGTAGTAATTTCAACTATGACGTATACGACTTCCATAACAAAGATAAAGGCCGCTCAGTATGATCTTTCAGGCATTAAAGACATGGCCCAAAACATTTAGAGTCCCGTTAAAGTCGCCTATAATAAACATGCACTTTGGGGTATTTCTCATTGGAGAGATCAACGTAAGACCTTCTATGGGTATGCACGAGGCTTGGAATCCACTCATGATGTGTACTCTACCAAACATATTCTGGCAGTAACTCAGGTCGAGGTAATGCAAAAACAAAGGTATGGGTGTTTGAGAGAAATTGAAGTATGAAGAGCCGATAACGACCTTTACATATTCAAGGAAGGCGACTTCCCACGACTTCGTATCAATGAAATCGAGGACATGCTGCTCCTTATTGTTCAGAATAGGCTCACCAATCTCTTGGGCAATGATGTTTCCGACTTTGCTATAGCACTGCGAATGTTCACCAGAAGCATGGTTATTTAAAAGAGAGTCGAAGATCTTCAGCTGGGAGTCGAAAGTTACCAGAAGAAGATCAACTTCACCAAGCCAGAAACTACAAGACCCGGCCTCAGGAAAAAGGACCCATACACTCCATGTCAAGACCCTCAAGTATTCATTTATGTTGACAACCAAGGGAGAAACAGGTTGATGCGCTCAGATGAAATTTACAATTCAGCGATGGCACATTAACAAGGCTTCAAACTTCACTGGATGACATCACTAAGAATATCATAATGGAGTACCTACCACAGAGAAGATGGAATTCATTGGATAAGAAAAGAGCTCGTATCATGATTAAGGCTATTGACAAGTAGTTGAAGGAAAGAAGGATGATGAGAAGATTCAAAAAGTTTGTTGGTGGGAGACACTACGAAACTGACCTTCGGCTACTTTAACAAACAATATGACTTTGTCATATTGTGTTCGTCATTATAAGGTCATTTCGTATATTATAAACTTGTGAATATGTATATATGTAGTGTAGACTTAAAAATTAGGCATATATAGTGTTTGAGTATGAATTTTTTAAGAATTTCTAAATTTAAAAAATTTCAAATTAACATACTCAAACACCATATAATACCTTCATAATTTGACGGGGAGCATTAAATGTTCCAATAATCGGCTTGTTAATAATTGGATATTTCTCCCCGAAAGCTTTAATATTTGAATCAATTGATATCCAAAATATCAAAGGATTTAACATTTTTGATAAGGGGAGAAAATATGATTAAAATACATGACTAATGACGTATATTTAACAACTCAATTGAAAGCTTCTCCCTTTATGTGCTAAACGTTTTTGAATATCGATGCACATGTTGAGGGGGAGCAGTACAAATGGTTTTAAGGCTATGAATGATACCAAAATACCGACCATGTATTTAATTATTTGGAGTTATAAGGTGGTTAGGTATAGGTATATATTCTCACGATCCAGCCAGAACTAGAGGGATCTACCCAGGGACATTCCACTAGATAGTGTAGAAGTCCTTAGGCATGATGTAAAAAAGGAGTAAAAGTGAGAATAAGGGAAAAGTGCCGACTCAGATGGTGCTAGTACTGGAACAAACCCAACAAGGTACTAGTTATGAAGTCTCAGTAAGAGCTGAAGAGGTTGAATAATTAAAAAGAAAAGTTAAGATAAAGGGTGAAAAGAAAGAAGCCCTCCTTACACTTAGGCAGAAACCGGGTCAAAACTTCTGCCGTCAGAATCACAAAGATGATTGCTGACATTGAAGACTGACATCATGGACCCAGTGATGCAATGCACAACCCTCCCTAGCCACTTAGAATCTCTCAAAAGATTTATGTTTCATTTCTCATGGAGATTACACACATTTCTGTCTACTTTCTCATTCCGAGTTAGTTAGTATTGAAAAGGTGGCAGTCTGCTCCAGCCTCCGATTACTAAAACCAAATGTGCATGATTGAGTCTAGAGCCAAAAGAGATCATCCATAAATCTCATTAGGACACTTATCCAAAATATGCTTGCTAATTCACACAATGTGAAAAACAATAAATATATATCAAAAGTCCTAGGTATTATCCTTGTGATTTTGCCAGAACATCTGAGTGATACTTAAGTATTCACAGTGAAGATGGAAATCCTGCTTGAGCCAACATCAAACAAGCTCTTGGTAGGTGACTTGTGAGATCCTACAAGGATTGAACTTGTTATACTGGATATCGATTTGGTCCAACTTATGAATTGACGAATGAATTTTGAAAAGATTAAAACTGTTGATGTGTCATAAAAACCGTTTGCTTCTTAACACACCGACTGATTTTCTAAATCAATTTTCAATTTAATGTCTATGGGAAGCCTCACAAGGGTATTTGGACATAGGAAAGCTGAACACGAATTGACGGCTTAATCTGGAAAATAGTAACTTACCAGTTCACTCTTACCGTATTGTCTGCTTTGAGACGCTCCGGTAATAAGAACGGCTAGTGCAGCTGCGAAACCCTGTCAAGAAGATTCTTTGAAATTCTACCTGACAGGTAGTATTTATATTGAGTAACAGGGAACCGTGGTTGTTGCAACCTTGTTTAACGAAGTGACAAAGCCACTTTCATCCATACTTGTTGATTATCACTAACCCTTTCATACAAGTAATCCTGATGGTCGCAGCTATTGGATCAAGACAAGTCAAGATCCAAAGCCACATGCTCATACTAGACTGACAAAAGTAAAGACATCATGAAAGCTCAAGTACATGTTTCAAGACTTCCGCTACTCTGATACCGTACGTATTTCTTGAAGCGACAAAGTATTAAGTTGATATCGTACGTCCTTCATAAAGTGACGAAGTGTTAAAGTTAAAGAATATCAAGAAAGATGGTTACATACGCTTTTAACATCAAGAACAGTATGAGCATGTCGGTCCAGAAGTCACAAGATCACAAGAAGGCAAAAGATCATAAAATGATGATAAGATATTATGCTTGGTTGATGATCTCACAGAAGTTCAAGTTCACATACTAGTCAAGCCTATCAGAACAAGTCAAGTCTAAAGTCAAAGATCACTACAACATGTTCACAAGTTGAAGTAAAGAAAACAAGTCTGCGAGTACAAAACTGAAGAGAAAGCATAGTATGCTAGGTTTAAGTTTTTGTAAAATAGAGTGATCTCCCTTAGGGGGAGATTGTTAGGAATACGAAAGTATCGGTCACTTCTATTTATATCATTAGATAGCTCGTTAAGTAATATTTAGAACCTTAATAGGCTAGATAAGCAAAAGCCCATGGAAAGCCCATGGACCTAAGCCTATAGGCCGGCCACTAAGGTAGTATTTAAACCCCTTTCCATGCCATAGAAAGGGTATTGGTTGTTCATTTGTTTCACATAGTAATCTAACATTTTTTTTTATTTCTCTCTCTAAGTGTTCATCCAACCACCTCTCTTTCTCTCTCTAAACTTTATATTGAATCCATACCTTGTGTGTGTTAAGAGATTCTACATCTTTAATTCCTTGACTTTGAGGAGAAGTGCGGCGCACAATTGGTAAGTGCGACGTACATTTGCACTTTGAGATTGAGACTTTATCTTGATTTTCGAAGTGTATAAGTATTTGATCTTTGCTTGATTTGAGCTCGGAATGTCTTCAAGTGAACCTGCAAATATTTCATGCTATTAACTATCAAAAGTTCACGAGAAATGATAAAATATGAGTAAATAACACCACCAAAAACATGTATAATTTAGGCGTTATCAAATCCCTCCACACTTAGCTGTTGCTTGCCCCCAAGCAATCAAAGCGAGAAAATAAGATCATTTATCATGACGTAGAGAAAATTTCGATTTAACAAGAGTTTGCATATTAACTTTGTAGGCATAGACATATAACATAGCACCTCACAGGGGAATGCGTTTGATTTGTAATTCACTCGAGCCACTCAGATATGGTTTATATATTTCTATGAAGACACTCAATTGCACAGACATAATCTAGACAGCTACCATATGCTTGTACTTGACACATAAACATGACCGAAGGGCGAAACTTGATACTGATGAGGGATAACAGCATATACAAATCTTTCTTTTTTTACCATAATAATAACTAAGGCTTGGCACATAACTTTTTCTTTCAACTTTAACTTCTTCACTTAGGTATTTCAGCAACTTAGCACTAAAGGGAGTGCTTGCAAGAACAGAAATTTGCGAAATTAATAACATATAATTAATCAGGCTTCGGTCTAGTAAATGATGATCAAGCACAAGGTCTAGAGCTTCTAAATTACCGACTCACTCAAATATAACTATCAACCAATACCACTGTTCTAGAAAGGCGACAAGTTACAAATACACAGCCGTAACGATGGATGAGACACTTGCAATTGCATTCAAACCTTAACTCGAACAGGCTAAAGGCATCAATTATCTTAGGTACCAAAGGTGGGTACCTGAATATTTTAAGGCTTATAATTCTTACAATTTAGTGACTAGGTTGAGCTAGTTATAATGTCAATCCGGTTAGATTTGCCTTACTAAGAGCATTTTTTATATTGAAAGCATATATATATATTTTGTAATAAAATCAGTTAAAAAATTAGCAGGGCAAACACGGAGGGATATGATTAATTTTTCCTATTTGGCTCTCCTCCACACTTAAGTTGAACATTGCCCTCAATGTGATAACTAATAACTAGAGAATAGGGAAAATTAAGGGGAAACGGTACTTCCCGGGCATAGAGATATATAGCTGCGAGAGAGCTGTCCTTGAGCATACTTCATAATTTTTCAATCTTTAAGCTATATTACCTGCATAAAACTAAATACAAAAACACATAAAAAGAAAATATTTTTGGGTTTTTTTAGAAAAATAAATAAAGGATATGAATAGAGTTGTATGGAGGAGGGACTCCTCCATACTTAAGTAAAGCACAGGTTGCCTCCCGAGAAGCGCTTAATTTTTAAGAGAGTCGTTAGCTAGACTCCTGCTTTTGGAATTCATTCTTTGGGAAAGAAGGGAGTGACTGCTTCCCTTTGGTCATTATAATCTTCTTCTTCATGATATACTTTGAGTCGATGGCCATTAACAATGAATGTTTTTCCATCTTTGTCGTATAGTTCAACATATCCGGATGGATATTGATGTTTCACCATGTATGGTCCTAACCAGCGAGATCTGAGTTTTGGCTGTTTGAATTTGTATTTTGAGTGAAAAAACATAACCTTTTTTCCATGTTTGAATTCTTTTCTCATTCTTAGTTTCCTATCGTGCCAGACTTTAGTTCTTGCCTTGTACAGTTGAGAGTTTTCATAGGCTTGATGTCAAAGTTCCTCTAATTCGTATAACTAAAACATTTTTTTATCACCAGCAGCGATGAGATCAGGATTGCAATTCTTAAGTGCCTAGTATGCACGGTGTTTGATTTCAAATGGTAGATGGCAATTTTTTCCATATATAAGTTTGTAGGGTGTGGTATTGGTAGGTGTTTTATAAGCAGTGCGAAAAGCTCACAGAGCGTCATCAAGTTTTCTTGACCAAAAAGCAGGATTGTCTTTAACTGTCTTTTCAAGATTCTTTTGAGGGCTTTGTTAGTGTTTTCAACTTGACCACTTGTTTGAGGGTGGTATGATGTAGAGAAACAGTGATTAACTCCATATCTCTTTATAGTTTTTTACATTATCTTGTTACAGAAGTGAGTACCTCGGTCGCTTATTAGAGCTTTGGGCATTCCGAATCGGCAGAATAGTTTCTTTAGAAAAGTAATAACAACTCGGGCATCATTGGTTGGTAAAGCTTGAGCTTCGGCCCATTTAGATACATAATCGACATCAATAAGAATGTATTCAAACTTATGTGATTTTGGAAATGGTCCCTTAAAGTCGATACCCTAAATATCGAAAATTTAACACACTTGAATGTTGTTTAAGGGCATCTCATCACGTTTTGATATATTTCCCGTTTTTTGGCATGCTTCGCAAAGGCGAACTAGAGTATGAGCTTCCTTTATGATTGTCGGCCAGTAAATCCTGAATCTAGGACCTTTTTAGCGGTTACGTTTGGTCCATAATGTCCACTGGTTGGTCCGTGGTGACATTGATCTAAAATGATTCGGGTTTCTGGTCCAGATACACAGCGTCTGATCATCTCGTCAGAACATACTTTGAAGAGGTATGGTTCTTCCCAAAAGTAGTGTTTGAGGTCAGAGAAGAATTTGTTTTTTTTGTTGGTACGTCATTCCTTTTGGTATAATATCACCAACCAAATAGTTTGCAAAGTCTGCGAACCATGGTTCATTTCTGGTGTTAATCTCCATAAGTGTTTCTCCAGGAAAGTTATCGTCAACCTCACTGTCATCACTTAACTCGTTATTGTCAATCCTAGATAAGTGATCGGCAACAACATTTTATGTACCTTTTTTATCTTTGATTTCTAGATCGAATTCTTGTAGGAGTAGGATCCATCAAATAAGAAGGGGGTTTTGCGTCTTGTTTTTTAAACAGATGTTTAAGAGCTGAGTGATCAGTGTGAACAATAGTTTTTGATAGTATAAGATAGGATCTAAATTTTTCGAATGCAAAAACTACAGCCATAAGTTCTTTCCCAGTTACGGTGTATTTTTGTTGAGTTGGGTTGAGAGTATTGCTTGCGAAGTAGATTGGGTGAAAGTTTTTACCATCTTTTTGACCTAAGACAGCTCCGACTACAAAATCACTTGCATCACACATAAGTTTGAACGGAAGATTCTAGTTTGGGCTTACGATCACATGAGCACATGTGAGTTTCTTTTTTAATAGTTCGAATGCTTTTTGACATTCATCATTGAATTTGAACGGGGTATTTTTTTTTCAAGCAGCTTAGTTATAGGTCGGGAAATTTTAGAGAAAAACTTTTATTTAAACTCTTGGTAAAAACCGGCATGTCCTAGAAAGCTTCTAACACCTTTGATGTTAGTAGGGGGTGGAAGTTTTGAGATTACGTTGATTTTTGCTTTGTCGACTTCAAGTCCTGCGCCAGACACCTTGTGTCCAAGCACAATTCCTTCTTTGACCATGAAGTGACATTTTTCCCAATTAAGGACAAGATGAGCATCTTTACAATGCTGGAGCATTTTATCGAGGTTGTTTAGGCATTTGTCGAAAGAGTTTCCAAAGACGGAGAAATCGTCCATGAATACTTCGACGGATTCTTCAATCATGTCATGAAAGATTGCTAACATGCACCTTTGAAATGTAGCTGGAGCATTACATAATCCGAAAGGCATTCGCCTATAAGCGTATGTACCGAAGGGACATGTGAACGTTGTTTTTTCTTGGTCCATAGGATCGATAGGAATTTGGAAATATCCAGAAAAACCATCGAGGAAACAGAAATATTTATTTCCTGCGAGTCTTTCCAACATTTGATCCATAAACGGCAAAGGAAAATGATCTTTTGCGGTTGCTTCATTGAGTTTACGATAATCGATGCATACTCGCCAACCCGTAACGGTTCTTGTTGGGACAAGTTCATCATTTTCGTTTGTGACTACTGTAATACCGCCTTTCTTTGGTACTGGGTGAATACGACTAACCCAAGGACTATCGACAATTGGATAAATTATACCGGTATCCAAGAGTTTCACGATTTCTTTCTTAACAACTTCTTGCATATTTGGATTTAACCTTCTCTGTTTTTGGACAACTTGTTTTTTTTCATCCAGAATATGTATTTTGTGTTTGCAGAATGATGGGCAAATACCAGAAATATATGTTGTTTTCCAGGCAAATGCTTCTTTATGTTTTTAAGGACAGATACAAGTTTACTTTTGTTTTGAGCAGAAAGTTCAGATGATATGATCACAAGAAGAAAAGAGGGTTCTTCCAAAAATACATATTCTAAGTTATCAGGAAGAGGTTTGAGTTCGAGATCCATAGGAGGTTCTTCGAGAGATGTTTTGATTTTATAATCTGTGTTGATAGTTATTTTCTCAAATGGTGGTTCTTCATAAGACTCAGAGTCATAATTTTCGTCGGCAATCATTGCTATGAATTTATCGAATTCAGAAAAAATTTCTTTTTTGAGAACGGTTTCTTCGATGGAATGGAGGATTTTGCTTCCTTCGTCAAGAAGAGTATCAAAATCTTCTTCTAAGATTTCATCGACAACATCAATACTGAAACAGGTATCATCGTTTGAATAAGAGTGTTTAATGGCAGAGTCGATATTAAAGATCATTCGTTTAGTTCCAACTCCAAGATTGAGTTGTTTCTGTTTAACTCGAATTACTGCATCAACAGTGTGAAGGAAGGGTCATCCCAAAATGAGAGGAACTTTGCTATTTTCATCCATTTCAAGAATAACGAAATCGGCAAGGAAGATGAATTTACCAACTTCAACGAGCATATTTTAATCTATTCCAATAGGGTATTGGAATGATCTATCGGCCAATCTTACGCTCATTTAAGTAGGTTTAAGAGTTTCAAGGGATAGTTTGGCATATAAGGAATATGGCATAAGGTTAATGCTAGCACCAAGGTCGGCTAAAGCATTACATGAGAAAGTTTTATTAAAGTTGCATGGAATAAGGAAACTTCACGGGTCTCCAAGTTTGGGTGGAAATTTGTTTTTAATAATGGTGGAACTTTCATTGCTTAGGAAAGCGGCAGAAATTTGTTCAATTTTGTGCTTGTTGCTTATTAGTTCTTTGAGAAATTTGCCATAGTTAGGCATTTTGGCTAAGACGTCGACAAGAGGTATGTTGATTCGGACGGCTCGGATCATGTCGAGGAATTTTCCGTACCGGGCCTCTATTTTTCTTTTCTAAGACGTTGAGGATATGGGATTTTTGGTTTGTATGGTTTTGGTAACGGCGTTTCTTTGACTGGTTTTAGAGGTTGAGTTTTTGGTTGTGGTGTAGGTTCATCGTCTTCATCATCGCTATCGAAGTTGATAGGGTTTTCAGAATTGTTTTGTTGATCATTCGGGTTATCTGGTGGATCATAAGATTTACCACTTCTTGTGAATACGGCGTTCACATGCTCATTACGAGAGTTGTTACCTAGTGGATTTAGTTGAGTGCTGCTTGGAAGAGATCCAGAAGGTCGACCAGATTGCTTGTTAGCGAGTCTGTCGAACTTAGTTTCAAGATTTTGGATTGAAGCATGATGATTTTTGGCTACTGTTTTGAGTTGAGTTTTGAGGTCTATGAATGTTTCTTTGACAAAAGCGTTGGTTGATTGCTGAGATTTCATGAAATCGTTAAATTATCTTTGAAGATCATAGGATTTATCATCGATGTTGGATCGGTAGTTGTCTCGGTTGTAATCATTTCGTCCGCTTGAACGCCAATTATCGTGATTCGAGTCTCGGTCGCGGTAATCATTGTAAAAACGAGTCTTACGGAAAGTTTGCATGAATTTAGCTTCTTCTTCACGGGACATAGGTATGTCATCATCGTCAAGATCGGGTGTTGGTTGTTTAGCACGAGATTGGAGTTCTTTGTACTGAGCATCCATTTTTATGGTCATGGCATCCATTCGGGCCATAATTTTGTCAGTGTCGGAATTACTGTTACCTTCATCGGCGAAAGCAACGGTTTTCTTAAGAGATGATTTGGTTTTTTGATTTTTAGCCCAGTCGAGCTTGAGTAAGACTTTATCTTCGAGAAGCTGATAAGCTTGATTTGGTGTTTTATAGAGGAAAATACCACCAGCTGCGGCATTTAGAACTTCTTGGGTTATTTCGTTGAGACCATGATAAAAGATTTTGATAATATTGCCTTTGGACAGATTATGACCATGGTAATTTCTGAGCATTTCCTTCATACGAAGCCAACCATCAGTTAGAGATTCATTTTCATGTTGAGAGAAAGCATGGATTTCTCTGAGGAGTCGATCGAAAAGATCTAGGGGAAAGAATCGGCTAATGAAAGTGGTTCGAAGTTCATCCCATGTTTCGATAGTTCCTTCGTTGAGTTCATCCAGCCATGTTTTTGCTTCTCCAGTAAGTGAAAGGGGAAACATCATTAGGCGGACAGCTTCATTCTCGGTATCTCTGTATTTAAACATATCGTAGATTCCGAGGAATTCATGAATGTGTTTATGAGGATCGGTTTTAGTTCTACCATCAAATTGGTTTCCTTTGACAAGGGTCAAGTGGTTACCTTTAATGGAAAATTCGTTTGCGGTTTCAGGATTAGTGATCGTGATACCGGGAGTCGGAGTGACAACACGGTCGGAAGCCCACATGGGTTCATCATCTATTGGATCGTAATTTTGAAGAATATTAAGAAAGTTACGGAAGTAATTGATGTTGAGAATTGGCGGATAGACAATTCTCGGGTGTTGAGGCGGGTTGTTTCTTTGTTCGAATGGAACTCTTTTGTTTTGTCGATGAAGTCTTCGATTCAGAGTACGTTCAGGTTCACGTAATGGTTCAACAAGTTCATAATTGTAAGCACGTGTATGCATCCAAAGGAGAAATTATTTGGGTCAGTTTGCCAAAAAACTGTACGGCGATTTTTGAAAAAATGGGGAGTTAAAGTAATTTTCCATAGTTGACTACAAAACAGCTTAAAAATCCCCGGTAGCGGCGCCAAAAACTTTGATGTGTTTCAAAAGCTTTAAATTTATAATGACTGAAAATACCAATTTTATTATAGGGAAACACACGGATAAAAGTATAACCCACGTATATAGTATAATCTTTTTAGGTAAGACCAGGTCGTCCACAAGGATTTGAGTAGTATTCGAATAATCAAAAAGAAAATAGACTTTAACAATTTTGAAAATAACTTTTGTTTTACCAGTGATAATAAAGATGACTACTCGGATAGTTGAAAATAATTTATAAGTAGTGGTAATGATTAAGACCTCGAAGATGGAACTTTAACTTATAAAAAGGATTTCTCGTCAGAAAACGTTTCACAAATTAACTTAATTAAATTAAAACTTATATTTAGTTGGCTAGACCAGATGTGTCACTCAAATGATCCAGATAACTTATTATATCAAAACTTATTTTGTTTATCAGTTTACAAAAGTGGATTTCTCGACACAAGCGATAAAGATCATAGACGAATCTTTAAAACCACATAGATCATAATGGGTCATTCGACCTATACCGATATGATAATATAATCTAAGTTGATAAGCAAAACCGACAAGATAAGATATAATAGGGGTGCAACATTAGCTTGAGATTAATGAGATCATAATCATACCAAACACTTATTCATTATCATAACTTCACCGAGTAGTCATGAGAGATTTAGCCTCTCATGGCTATGAAGTTCATAACATAACTTGATTCAATAAGAAACTTCATTATTTCACTAAACTAGAATGGTGTTCTTCTCCGTTCTTGGTTGTTTGATCTTGATTCTTCAAAAGGTGTGGTGTTTATACTTGGAGAATGGTTGGGAAGGGTTTAGGGTGAGATTGTTTTGTGTATGAGTTGATTGATGGGATTGATATGAAATGTATGAGAATTTGTCTCTATTTATAAGTTGATTTCAGGGTAGAAGTGCGCCGCACAAGATAAATTGTGCGGCGTACTTGGTGATTAAATGCGAAGGTAATTTAATATTTATTGAAGAAGTACGGCACACAAAAGTATTTGTGTGGCGTACTTAGGGTATTAATACAATAGTATTTATGACTTCATTTATTATTCGTAACCAGATAGGAAGTGCAGCGCACAATCTTGTAAGTGCGGCGTACTTCGGGAGTTAATGCACTAATTTGACTAAGTCTTTAATTCCTTGACTTTGAGGAGAAGTGCGGCGCATAATTGGTAAGTGCGGCGCACATTTGCACTTTGAGCTTGAGACTTTATCTTGATTTCTGAATTGTATAAGTATTCGATCTTTGCTTGATTTGAGCTCGGAATGTATTCAAGTGAACCTGCAAGTATTTCATGCTATTAAGTATCGAAAGTTGAAGAGAAATGATAAAATATGAGTAAATAACATCACCAAAAACATGTATAATTTAGGCGTTATCAGACAGATCTTGAAAGAACAAAACATAGGTCGTAATGTGTTGGAATCATACCTCCTGTAGAACTAACTACATTGGCTAGAACAACCAAAGGCCTAGACACTACTAAAGATCTTAGAACATTCTGTTGACATGTCGTAGACTGGATCATATCTGAACACCAGGCCGATATCTCATAGTTCAAAACTTTAGGGAGGACTATCAAACTGTGGAGACAATGGAAAGACCTACCATACTGACTGACCATGATCTATTTTCACCTTGGAAAACACGAGAGTCGAACTTTAGAACTAAGTCTCTAAAGGAATCAATAGAAACCTCACTTAAGAGACCGAACCGATCAATGAAATTAGTACGTTTTGCTGAGGATCTAAACTTTCTTTCATCATTATACCTGATGATTCGAGCTGAATTTCGGGGTGAAATTCCTTTAAAGGGGTTAGACTGTGATAACCGGTAACTTTTCCTGGATTATGGTAATATAAAATACTATATCTATATAAATTGCGTTCTTCGATCTTGTCAGTTCTCTATGAGAAACTGAAAAGTTAACTTTGGTTGACTTCTTTTACGCGAAATGGTTACGGTTTAACCGGGTATCGAGAGTCTTGATTCTTCATAAATGAATCACCTTTGATTCATCTTGCCTTATCTAAGTATCTATGATATCATTTTAACGTTTATCGGAAAGTTTTCCCGCGTTCAGCGAAAATCGTCACGCAACGCGTACCGGCACAACAGTAAACTAGAATCATATCTAAATATCTTGAGTCGATCTAATAAACCTATTTCTATATAAGTTATCTCAAAATTCTCAATAACGTTCGTTTATAATGTAAATCTTTGGAGTACGATCAAAACTATCGGGAAACGGATGTTTTCGTGGAACTTAAGTCAAAACTAGTACGTTAAAGGAAAACAACGATCTTAAAACAAATTGTGGCGAGTCTAAAATGTTGAAATGTGACTTGGGTAACATGAACTTTCATAACTTGGGTTTTCGGTTAAACTCAAATCGTCTCAGTATGGATTCTCGACACAAGAAAAAAGAGCATAGGATACTCTCCCACCTCTTGTACTCGTGGACCACAAGGGGGACATGGAGGCTAAACTTTTGCTTCTATGTTGGTCTCCTCATTTGTCTTATATCCCATCACAAACCACACACTTCTTGCATGTTTTCAAATAAAAAAAACACACACTCCTCTCTTCTCTCTTTGGTATTCGGACGAGAACCACAAGGCAAGAAAAAAATCATTTTCTAGTTTTATCAAGATCAATGGGTAAAGAAACATTCAAGGTTCGATTCTTTTGTAGTCTTGGGTAATCGAAAACAACATTTGGGTTGTTTTCTCGCGTCTAAACCCCAACCGGAAACCACAATATTGTAAGTCTTCAAAACCTTTAAATTCTAGTACTTCTTGTAGCTAAACAATGATCAAACAATGGTTGTACAATGCGTTTGTCAAAAATCTAAACTCAAAATTTTAACAAAAGTTATTTTAAGGGTGTGTTTGGTCTCGAACTCCTTTGTGAACCAACAACGGGTAAACAAGGGTTGGTCTATTTTTTATATCTTTAGTTGTTAGGTGGTATAACATCATGTATACTGATGGTCTTGAGCTTATTAGTAAATTATTTGAAAACCTAACTTAAAAATAAGCTTAGTTGGGCTTATTTTAGTTTCGGGCTTGTTTTTGTGTCTCGGCCCAAACAACGAACAAAGGAAAGGAGTCATGGGCTCTGCCCATGACTTATTTGGCTTATTTTTGAAACTTTCGTGCTTATTTCTAAAGCTATTTCTATGTTCGTACTTATTTTGTGAGCTTATTTGTGGTTTTGGGCTTCGGTGTGGTTGCGGCCCAACAAGGAAAGAAAAAGGAAATCTAGGGCTCGGCCCAATATCTTTTCGTTTGGCTTGTTGTTAGCTTATTGGCTTATCATATCTTGAATAAGAGCTTACTAAATTATTTTATTTTCTATCTTTGGTTTTGAGCTTATTCGGTATACGTATTGGTCTTATCGGGCCTAATATTGGACTCGGCCCAATAAGGGTCTTGTGGTTTAGCTTATTTCAAAAACCGACTTGTTCGTGCACTTATTGAGTACTTATTTTGTAACTTATTTGGATTTTGAACTTTGGTATGTGCTTAATTACACATACCTTTTTCCATTAAAAACGGACTTAAATGACCAAAAACAGACAAAAACTGCCAAATATATGTTTGTTTTGCATTTGTATTGTGCAGAAAACGGATATCACACAAAAGGACGAAAAACAAAGCCAAAAAACGACAAAACTGAGCACGGAATGGAAAGGTGTGAAAAGACGAAGCCAAATCGAAGCCAAAAAAGTCAACCAAGTCAACAAGTCAACAGAAAAGCCAAACCTCAAAGTTGTATTACAAGAATAAAATGACAAGGGCTGAAATTGCAAATTGGGTGAAGTATAACTTTAGGGGCCAGTTCTGCCAAGCCCCTAAAGTTGTATCATAAAGGGACGAATTTTGCAATTAGTATGTATAGGTTGAAGGGGCATCCCAACACATTCCCCTCATTAGAAAAAAAATTTGCCAAATTCCTTCATTCCTGGATTTATCACAAGGACAAAATTTGCAATGAAGATATATGAGAAGAGGGGCCAAAGCTGCCAACTTACCCAAAACCATTTTTCCCACCCACAAGAACCAAGAATCCAATCACGGAGTTCTCTTTTCCCTTTTACACTGTGACTTCCATGAAAATTTCATGAGGATATAATACAATCACCCTCACCTCCACTATCACCACCTCCCCATATAAACTTGCCATGTTGGTTAATCCCACACATATTCACAAAATCCAACGACTCTCATTAACTTAAAGAAGCACAAATGCTAATGGAGGGCCACCAAGATTGAAGTCTTTTTGATTGCTCTCAACAATACGAAGCACACCTCAGTTTGCTTCTCTCAAGGAAAGCCCGGCTGTGAAAGACCCCCAAGAAGGATGTTCTTTAGTATAAAATAGGGGCCATTGTAACCAAAGGAAGAAGGGAGTTCTTGTTAGAGTGTAAGTTATTTTATGCAATTTTACTCTCAAGTCTTGTACTTTTATTTTTCGTCTTAAGGCAAAAATTTGGTAAGTTTTTTGTTAATTCTTGAATCTTTGTAAATTCCTTTGTTAAAGATTTACTTAATAGTTTTTAAGTCTTTTTAAAATCATTCTAAAGTATTTGTTTTTAACTCAAATTACTAGAATTTATGTAAAGTCATTAAAAAAAACTCCACAACTCAATAGATACCTCAGCTTATGGATGATAAGCAGTTTGTGATGGGCTTTATGGGACATTAATTGCTTGTTTTTGACAAGCTAGTGCTCGATAGTTAGCTTGTAAAAGCTTAAGTAGCCCTGTTTAAGCAAGGGTGTTGTAAGTTTCTCTTTCTCGTCTAGTTCTTATTTACTGTAGATCTGCTTATTAGTACTTATTTATTGTTTATGTTTACGCTTTGTTATGATGTTTAGTGCTTATCCTGCTTAGACTTTAGTTTTAAAAAAATTGTGCAAATTTCTTAGTTAGTACTGGTAGTATGTTTAGTTAAAACTGTTAGATTGATTTAGTTTATTTAAGTGCTTATTATGATTGAATCTGCTTATATGTGTCTTATTTTTGTTATTTGATAATCTGTTTTTTACAATTTAGGATCGAAATCCAGTCTTGCTATAATAATTGACTTTGAAACTTTATGGGGTGTTTAGGAATCAGCAGTACTTAACTCTAGTAGTACTGTTAGTCTCTTTTGGGATTTTCAACTAACTTTACTAACTTCAGGTTTGTAATCTAGTAGTTTTATGTTAGTATTTGTCAGTTCATTTTTGCTTCATTTGCTTTATTATTTTCTGCTTATTTAAAATTTTCATTCGTCTTAGTAAAGTAGATTAAGCCCATTAGTGTTTACTGTCTTTAGTATGGAGCTTATTTATAGTTTATTGGCCCTTTTCAAAGTAATTTAAGAGTTTATCTGTTTTTAGTTTTTTTTAGTTGCTTATTACTGTCTTTTTAGTTTTATTATAGATGCTTATTCTTATGCCTGAGATGCTTATTTTAGGCGAATTGTTAATATTTGATAAATGATCCGTCCACAAATATATTTCTTTTGCTTTATTTATTTTATTAACTATTTGCTTAGTTTCTCATTTCATTGTTAGTTTTATTAAAGCTGGCAGAGATGAGTACTAATACTTACTTCTTGTAGCTAAACAATGATCAAACAATGGTTGTACAATGCGTTTGTCAAAAATCTAAACTCAAAATTTTAACAAAAGTTATTTTAAGGGTGTGTTTGGTCTCGACGTGAACAAAAAGGGAAAACAAGGGTTGGTTATTTTTATATCATAGTTGTTGTGGTAAAAATATCATGTGATGTCTAGAGCTTATTCGTCCTTATTTGAAAACCTAACTTAAAAATAAGCTTAGTTGGGCTTATTTTAGTTTCGGGCTTGTTTTTGTGTCTCGGCCCAAACAACGAACAAAGGAAAGGAGTCATGGGCTCTGCCCATGACTTATTTGGCTTATTTTTGAAACTTTCGTGCTTATTTCTAAAGCTATTTCTATGTTCGTACTTATTTTGTGAGCTTATTTGTGGTTTTGGGCTTCGGTGTGGTTGCGGCCCAACAAGGAAAGAAAAAGGAAATCTAGGGCTCGGCCCAATATCTTTTCGTTTGGCTTGTTGTTAGCTTATTGGCTTATCATATCTTGAATAAGAGCTTACTAAATTATTTTATTTTCTATCTTTGGTTTTGAGCTTATTCGGTATACGTATTGGTCTTATCGGGCCTAATATTGGACTCGGCCCAATAAGGGTCTTGTGGTTTAGCTTATTTTGAAAACTGACTTGTTTGTGCGCTTATTGAGTACTTATTTTGTAACTTATTTGGATTTTGAACTTACATTCAAAAATGAAACTAGAACTAGCTTATTTTGTGATCTTCGGGCTTATTGGGCTCTCGGCCCAATAAGAACAATAAGCTTCGGCTTATTAAAGCTTATTTGACCCGACTTATTATACCAAGTATTACTATATCGTATTTGAGATTTAATTGAGAAACTAAACGAATTTTGAAATTAATATCTTTTCTCAAGCTTATTTGGCCTCGGCTTATTCCCTTAAACTATATTTTAGCCTATTGGCGACTTATTTGAGTAAAACTAAAGAGAACTTATTATCTTGACAAGTATTTGTAAACTATTTGGAGCTTGAAAATATATTAGTAAGTTTATTGGGCCAAAAAGGCCAATAAGATATATATATTATACTTGTCATATTATCGGGCAAGTTGAGAAGCTTCTAAAGGGCCATAAGGCCCAATGACCTAATGGACAAGAACTTGAACTAAAATACCTATAGACATCTAGTGGACTTATACTCGGGTAAACTAAAATGATTGGGATAGTCTTTGAAATGTTTTGACGTACAGTCATAAAAACCTAAACTTGGTATCGGATTTGGAAATTTCTTGAATTTTAAAAGTGATTGAAATTAAGGTTTGAAAACCTTAGGAAAACTCTTACAGACAAACGGGTCATGCTGAAATTTTATAAAATGTCTCCCACTTAGAAATATCTTAGAAAATACTCATCTTCTTGTGATCCGACAAAAGGACGAAACTGGATTTTGTTAAACATTAAGTTTCAAGGTTGGAAGAATTTGATTAAACATACAAATTAGACAAGAATTCATACTTACCCTTATAAGGCTGATAAGAGGACGAAATAATAATATATTATTATTTTATTATGAATATCATTTATACTCTAATATCTTGGAATTGTTTATTCTTTATTTCTTGATCTTTAAATTCTTAACCACTTCTCGCCGAATTCATCTCTTATCTTTTTAATGCTCTATCTCATCATGAAACATAAACTCTGTTTTCGAACATCATGTGTTAATGTCGCACTTAGCCCGAGTGCATCT
Source organism: Tanacetum coccineum (assembly GCA_026074375.1). NCBI lineage: Eukaryota > Viridiplantae > Streptophyta > Magnoliopsida > Asterales > Asteraceae > Tanacetum > Tanacetum coccineum. The sequence continues at coordinate 27,008 of BQNB010013955.1, read as the reverse complement.
AGTCATCTTACCTAGTTACCACACAACCATGTACAAAACCTTTCTTATCAAGGATGCGAACTTTTTATGAACTTTAATGCACACGTTTGTACAACAAGACAAATTCATACAACATATTACTAAGGTGAACTAAATATTAGGTCGTGGTTAGGTATCGTTGTGCTTTGTGTAGAGATTATCTAGTTCAACTTTTATCATCTTTTAAGGTGAGTTCTTGTAGCCCCACTTTTTAACTCTTTTCTGTTGGAGGAAAATGATACTCAAATTTGTTTTGAACTTGTTTTCATTACTGTGCGAAACTTTTATCTTTTTGGACAATGCTATGTGCCTATGATTGCTATGTGAATGACATGAGAATTGGTTGAACTTGTCTTGTGATCTTGTGATCTTGTGAACTTGTGGATCTTCCGCCCTATGTATAGCTCCAGGTGGTAGGCTTTAGGTGCGAGTAAATTAAGTGCTTGGATCTTTGAGAGTGTTGGTATCTAAATTTGTTGTGTGTCTATGGATCTAAGAGTAGTATGGAGTTGTTATGTTGGTATCTAAATTTGTTGCGTATTTATGGATCTAAGAGCAGTATGGAGTCGTTATGTTGGTATTTATATCTAGTGGAAATCTTTAAGGATCTTGAATCTTTGATAGTATGAGTTGCTATGTTAATAGCTATATATTTTGGGAATTGTCGTGGATCGTGAATCTATGAAGCATGAAGTTGCTATGGGGGCATCTATTCTATTGTATGTATTTTCTGTCATATTGCACATATGTCCACCTTTTGAAACTATGGCATAGCAACTGGGTTATTATCAAACCTACGAGCTCATCAACTTTATGTTGACCTTTTCGAGTATTATTTTCGAGTGTGTTTCAACCAAGGAAATTTGGGAGTAATGGAAAGTAAGGATGTATACTTTAGGGGCGATATCTAAAGATTTGTGTATCACTTATCATGAATGCAAACTTGTGAACTATTGTAAATCTAAATTTTTGTACACCTTGTATGGTATGATCTTGTATCTTGAGCTATGTAAATCATTATGTCGCATTCCTGTGTTTCCGCTTTAGCGGGGTGTGACATCTATAAAATTTCATTGTGCACTTAAATGACAAAGATAAAAGATCGTAAAAGTTTCATCAAAGTTTTGAATCTGCTGAAGATAGGGTTATTGGTTTGGGGGGAAGTTAATTCAAAAACTTCGTCAAAAAGAAGTCTATAAAGAAAGCCTTTGAAGACATGCTGTGTGAATTGGATGGAAGTTAATCCAGTTCATACTCATCATAATGTTCCAACAATAAGCAAAGACAAAGAGAATTCAAGTTGGGGTACATGTATGAAGACAAAGGACAAAAAAGACATCCTCGGCATTGTAGGCACCTTTAAAGACTTTATTTTTGTTGTACTTGTACTTGTTACGGACATTGTAAGTAATTTCGTACGTCTCCACATTGGGGAAGATTGTTAGCCTTAAAATGTGAGCGACATTCACGGAATTACATTTAGATAAAATAGCCACACACGCAAGGACTAATAATGTCAAGTTAGTATAGTTTAGCTTAGTGTAGGCTATACATACCCCCTCCTTACTTCCAAGGAGGGGTGAGGTTCTATTTCACAAGGTGTATTATTCTTTCTATCTAATCTAATACACCATCTTTTTTTATTTCTCTCTCCACTCTCTCTTTATGGCTAGCTACTTATTTTGGCCTTCTCGACCTCCGGATCATGGTTTAGGTAGTGAATTTTATGGTTATCAAATAACTTCTACACGGCCTATAAAATCATAAAATAATTAATAAATCAAAACTTTTTTGCTCATGTTATACACAGCTTATAAAATCAGAACTTATAGCCACATATCAAGCTTTAAATTTGAGACACAAAAACACAACAACAAAATTAAACAAACACATGCAAAAACTCACAAATACACAACATACTTATCAAAAAACTTAAACTTAAACTAACACAAACACAAATACACGAATCCAATAATAAGTAACAAAATCAAAATAATACCTAAATACCGTACGTTAAAAGACTTGTATCTCGATCTCTAAACCACCCAAACGACTAAACGATCATCGTTCCTAGAAATCTAACCAGCTTATTTACACAAAAAGACGAGAGATGAGAGAAACGTGTAGAGAGAATAAGATCAAAGTATAGAAAGAGATAGAGAGAAGAGATTCACATGTGTAGATAGAACATATGAGTATCTAAGAAGCCACACATGACACATATATGTTAAAGAAGAGACGACAGTGACACGTTGAAGAACACCCGCCTAATTTGTATCGAAAACATGCCACCAATTATAGCCCAAAAACACATGCAGCCCAACAAATAACCCAACAACCAAAACGACATGGTATAACACAAAACGACCTCACTAAACACAAAACGACACTCATTAATAGCAAAAGGACGTTGTCCGCACGCCTAATGTATACTAGGTTAATTACTAGCGATCTAATAGTAATTTTGTTTTGACTTAAAGTCAATGAAACCCCCTAATTTTGGTGAACATCGAATTCTTGAAAATTGTTGTAATTTGTTGCAATCGAATGAATTTATGTTGTAATTAAACAAAAATTAGAACTTAATTTTGTGGTTTTTAATGATTTGAAACTGAATTTGGATAAAAAAAGTTGTAAAAGATATAAAATTGACGGAAGAAAGAGCATGTTGAAAAGGGAGAAGAAAGAGATGAATAAGTTTAACACACGTTAGACTATGAGACCCCTTCAAGAATTTGCAGGAAGTGATTTTTTCTTTACTTTTTACACTATTGCGACTCTAGCCTCGTATACCGTAAAGGTTGTCAGGATCGCGATCCTGATCGTAGGATTGTACGATCCTACGATCCTACACACAAAAAATGATCAAGATTAAAGTAGGATCGTTTCAGGATCGTAGGATCGCAAGTAGGATGACCTTATTTTGGACTTTTGGTAATTTAGGCTAGGATTTATATAACATCATTAAGACCGTGTCGTATTTCTTTTGTATCCAAAGTCATTTATTTAACTAGTGAAACATGAAGTACATGCACGTATGTTATTATGTAGTATCTCTTATGTATCCAAATCATTCATTTAGCTATTGAAACATGAATGAACTTTGTCCAAGTATGTATTACAATATATCTAATGTTCTACTATTACGGTACTTGAAAATATAACTTTTTCTTTTATCATCCATTTTGATTTGTTTATCATATAGAATATTATATAAAAACATATAGCAGTATAAAACAACAACCCTTATACAAATATATGTATATATTTTCATAGGATATGAAAATCTTGATCTGATCTTAAGATTACGATGTTGCAAAGACAAAAACGATCTTAGGTAAGATCATGTTCATAACAACTTTTTTTACGTTTGTTTTAGCTTTGAAATCTATAACTTCCTTTTAAATCATATTGTCAAAAACAACTTCTTCCGACACAATGTTCCACTTTTAAGCACAAAGCATGCGTTGAAAATTTCAAGCCCATTTGGTTGTACAAGAGCCCAAAACAAGCCTTTTACAAAAATACTATTTTGATCTAAGGATAAACTTGCGTTTTCAAAAGAAATTGGCTAATGATTCAAGCGTGAAACCCTTATTAATCCCTTTTATCTTAAAAAATGATTAAACTCAAGAATTTATTATTAATAAAAAGACTCGATTATTATTATATATATACTCAATTTAAGTGTGATACGCCGTCGCTTTTGAATGATTTCCACTGTTATTTTTGAACAGTGTTCGGGCCGTGGCTTTTTTTTGGGCTTTTAATTTTGGGCCGGTAACCATAATGATAACTAATATATATATATATATATATATATATATATATATATATATATATATATATATATATATATATATATATATATCATCGAGTCACTTACAACACCAACATTTCCAATGCTCTCATCGACTACAAAAGTATGTAATGAGCACATAGAAATGTTGTAATAAAAGGCATATCATAAAAGCATCATTCATTATTACTAAACAAAAGTAAATGACGATGGGAATCCTAAAGGGATATCCCATAAGGTAGCTGCAAAAGAAGGCATACATAACATTCACGAGTCTTTTGAGTCTTTCTTCTTTTTAGTTGGACTTCCTTTCATCACTTCATCACCAACCTCCTTCTTTATAGCAAGAAGGGTCGCAGTTTTCTCAGTATCGAGATCTTTGTTAGAAAATAGAAGCGATCTTTTCACAGATTTTGATTCAATAGTAGAGTTGATTTCTTCCAACACGAGTTTTGTAGATGGGGTGAAGAGTTGTTTGTCTTTATCGGTAGCTGGTTTTGCAACAGACTCTGGTTTTGCAGACTCTTTTTCTGGAAGGTTGATCCTTTGGGGATGATTAATAAACACTTGAAGTGGATCCAGATACTTGTTTTTCTGGTTCAAGGTTTTCTGGTTGAAGGCTGATGAGATTGGATGTAGGGCCCTCATCTAATGTATAAGCTTTGATGACACTGGCCTTCATTTCAGCATGCCCACGAAAGGTTGCTTCGTAGGAGCGAATAAATGCAATACTTGTATGTTTCTGGACTGACGCAGCAATATCGTCATGAAGATTAATACCCTGCCAAATATAACATTGGTAATACGTATTAGTGAGAATCTGCCAACCAGTGGCAAAACATTTGGATTTTCAGCATGTAACAATCAGAACACATAACGTTGGTAATGTGACTTAGTGTGAATCTGTCGAGATGTATATAACATGTCATCATTTATGAGTAGATGGCTCTAGTGCGTAAAAAAGATTAATATACTTTGTTATATAGAAGTAATAATGAAATTTTCTAATGTCTAGTTCAAAGGTGTTTCAAACTGAGTCAACTTCCCAATGAATGATATTCTAATCCTTAAAGGTTTTCATTTTGTTGTTATAGATTTAAAACGTCACACAACAATTGCGTAGCGTTTATGAGATCTATTATAATTCAAGTTAGTTCAAACTTATCTGTATGTTCTTGTAGCATTATTTAATGTTTCACACATATTTTAATAGTCTTTTTACCTTTAGATATGAGTATGAATCTTTATCTTAATATCTTCATATATTCCACCTCTATCAGCATGGGTAATTGAGTATCATTGTTGTTGTTTATATATGTTATATCTCATGGAGTGTATGAGTAAGATATTAATAAATTAAGTTTCAATCAATGTATTGACGAATTGCTCTTTATCTGCTATATTATTAAGACAATTTATTAATGTTAGATATTACAATGTCAACCAAATAAAAAGATTGTCTTTTATTGGTTGAAAACTTTCTAATCCATTTTAAAATTTGTTAGGAGCAAACAAAATCGAGAGATTGATATGTTACTCTATTTTAAAAATTTGCGTACATTAGAATAACAAACGCTAAATCTTTGAGTGGAAAAGGAGGAATTTTGTTGTAAAATTTTATTCTGAAACAAAACATTTCGTTGTTATTTTCTCTAGATACACATATTTAGTAATCTCAAATTAGAACATAGTCGGTAATCAGATGCTGAGAAAGATAATGCTCCGTGACACAGCAAAAATGACTCCGCATGCTTTACATGATGTTCCTCAAGATTAGGGGTTGTTTGGATTGCTTATGAAACCGCTCATAGCGCTATTTCATTTAAAAATAAGCCATTTTGAATGAGCATATGAATTTTCTTTTTCAGAACTACTTACTTGACTGTAAATACTGTGATTAGTGTTTTTGATAATCAATTCCAAACACAGTAGAAACTCTTCATACATGAAGTAAAAATGCAACAAGTATATAAAGGTTTCTCTCACAGCGCTGTATTTTGGCATTTTTGTTTATTTATTTAAACTGATTTCTACCAGATGGGATTAAAACGGATGCAATTCTGAGTAAATTCTTTATCGAGTATACTAAAATAACGTAAGTTGAACTTACGTGTTCGTCGGCATCCTTGAGCTCTACTACAGTATATGGCACAATTTTCTCAACATCAGGTGTGCCTATAGTTGCATACAAAGTTGTTGTTCCATCATCTATTTGAATGGTCATTCTAGATCTGCTCAATATATTCACATGTTATGTGATTAGGTACAAATCCATATAGATTATACATTTAGAATATTTAATTAAGGAGAAGATAAAAGTGATCCTCACAATGCTTCCACTTCAGATTCTTGGTGACATAATGGACAAGTAACAATCCAAGTAAGATCCGCTTCCAATGATTTTTTACAGTTGGCGCAGGCTGTAAACCAGGTGCTCCTGTCTTGCCTAGGAAGGCTTATCTTCCCTTTGATCCAACTTGCATTTAACTATAATGAAAGTAAGTTTGTATGGTTAAGTACACGTAGGCCTCGTGCATAGCCTTAAAAATATGTAGGCACCGGCTCAAAAGCAACACACAAGCACTTACAGTTCTCAATGAAGCGACAACTGTAGAAATCGAAATGATATCTTCATCCTTTGGATAAGGGAGTAAAATGTCACTATTCTTGTAACTTTTCTTGTTGAGCAGCTCCTCGAGTTCAGCTTTGTTTGCATTGTACCTTACATTTGAAAGTGCCAAAAAAACTGTTTAAACAGAAGTCGATTCAAACTAATACAAACATTGTAATATTGATCAAATTACTATTCTTGCATTTGTAAGTCATGAGTAACAGGTGGGTCGATCATAAGGCCCGAACTTCCTCTAGTACTGTTAGCCTTAATTTTATATAAGTCGAACAAGAATGTTATCGGTCTTATTAGTCATAATTAGTCTTGTTAAGTAATAGGCTAGTCGGGTTCAACGGGCTTGGATTGTAATCTAATATTGTCCATGTTTCGGGCTCAAAGCCCAAGAAAAGCCAAGCTCGGCCCAAGTTAGAAAGCCCATAAGCCACTCATGGCTCAAGGGTATAAATAGAACCCTCTCCACACATGGAGAGGGTGTTGGTTACCATTTCATCACTTGTGTGTGTGTGTAATCTTCCACCTCTCTAGTTTCTCTCTAATAAATCTTCTAACTTTTCTTTCTATCTTTCTAGCCCTTTTTTGCTTATTGGTATAGCTTATTATTGTGAAATGGATTAAGCTTTTGGGATAACATTTGGTATCATTCGCCACGGGTGGGTATAGTTGGAAGAACATAAGCTATACCAATAAGCAAAAAGTAGAAAAGAGTTAAGAGAAAAGTTGGAAGAACAACACTATTTTCCAAAAACGTCAACGATGTGTCATACATCTTCTAATAAGGAATTTTCCAAAGAGTCTTTTCGTAAACAATCAACTTTGTTAGAAAAACGAATGGATGAATCCATTCATTGGGATCAAAAGTGTAAAAGCTCTAAAGAACTTTTCAAGATTAAAAAGTGTGTTGGCACGATTTTTGATGGAGTGGAACGTTGCAAACAAACAATTGCCAAAAGAACATATTTTGGTAACATCGATCCTTTCATTCAAAACACAATAGAAGGAAATTTTGGCCCCCAAATTAGCAAATTGAATGCGGACTTAGAACAATTTCACTTGTGTTTGAAAGAGGAAATGGTTGCTGATTTGAGATACTTTAATTCTCTTGAACATGAAGTAGACACTCTCAAATCTCAACTGGAAACTCAAAAAACACAGTTTTTGAATGAAATCGACCGACTTTCAAGGGAATATTACTATGCTGATCACATGAATGCGATACTTGGAATTTACACAGATTTAGATGAATTCACTGATTTGCAATGTGATTACGGAGAAACCTTGGAAAAGTGTGAACGTCTTGAAAAAGAGCTTTCAAAGAGTAGAACAATGTCAAAGAGTTTTGAATCACTTCAGAAACATGCGATTAATCTTGAACTTGATTTACAACAGTGTAAAGAAAAGATAAAAAATGACAAATCTTTCAAAGAAAATCAGTCAAACGTATTTCTGAAAGAACGTGAACAGTATTTTGAAATTCAAGACTTGAAAGCTCAATTACAAGACAAAGGAATTGCAATAAGTGAGTTGAAGAAACTCATAGAAAAGATGAAAGGAAAATCTGTGGAAACTAAGTTTGAAAAATCATCGGTTATTCGACAACACGAGAAGCTTTTAAAAGTCAAAGACATCCATTTTAGGTAAACAACCAGCTATTTTTTCAGATTCCCATGCAAAGAAAGATTTCTCAAAGTCAAAGCCAGTTACCACCATATGCAAAATGTGTCTAATGATTTTTCAAACCATCACATGCAAGATTTTGCCTCAAATAAGTTGCCAATGTGTCAAGAACACAAATGTGATTAGCACCAGGAATGTATAAAGTGCACACAAAGCCTAAATCATACTATGAACACCTCAGATGCATAAAGCCATTAGGAAAACCTAACAAACTTGTGACTATCTCTACAGGAGTAATTCCACTACTAGAGTTACAGACCACAGCTAAGAGCAATCATCTGGAAGATAGAGTTCATGTCTAACAAAAGTCAAGGGAAGTGATGCAAGAAGTAATAAGACCACCGAAGGAAGTATAAGTTTTCAAATACAAAAAACGTATGTAACTGCGTGTAATGAACAAGTTTGAATGCTAAGACCTCGAATTGTTACATTTGTCTGTGTTACTTGTGGAAAGTGTGTGCGAAATGACAATCATGTATTTGTGTGTCCTAATTATATAAATGGCGTGCAATCTAGGACTAACAACCAATGTTGTGCCGTTACTACTACAGAACCCAAGCATATGTGAACAAAAATCTATTGCAACATCCATAAGAATACCGTTGTCAAAAGACCTCCACTGTCAAGAAATCTAGAAACGTAACTAGAAGTTATATGAGCAAGTTAGTAAGACATCAGTTGGTGGAATCCTAAAAAAAAAAAAAAAAAAAAAAAAAAGTATAACAACATCTGGCTACAAATACATAACTAGGAAGCTATATGAGCAAGTTAGTAAGACATGCAGTTGGTGGTATCCTAAGTATACACCACCCGGATATAATTGGAAATGCATCTAGAACTGCTAATATTTTAGAACATAAGACTCCTAGGTGTTACACTGTGTCCAATACTCCATTGTCTTCTAATTCTTTTGCAGCTCGTAGAGATAATCCTATTCATCATCGACTCTGGGTGCTCAAAGCACATGACCGGAAATCTCAAACTTCTAACTAATTTTGTGGAGAAATTTCTGGGAACGGTGAAGTTTGGAAATGATCAAATTGCACCAATTCTTGGTTATGGAGATCTGGTTCAAGGAACTATTACTATCAAACGGGTTTATTACGTCGAAGGGTTTAATCATAATTTATTCTCCATTGGTCAATTCTGTGATGCGGATTTGGAAGTTGCTTTTCGAAAGTCTACATGTTATATCCGTGATTTGAAGGGAAATGATCTTCTCACAGGTTCTCGTGGCACAGATTTGTATTCCATTACTCTGCAAGACTCAACAACTCCCAATCCAATTTGCTTAATGGCTAAAGCAACATCGTCTTAAGCATGGTTATGGCATCGTCGTCTATCTCATCTAAACTTCGACACCATCAACTTGCTTTCGAAGAATAATATTGTGAATGGGCTTCCAAAATTAAAATTCGTCAAAGATCATCTGTGTTCTTCTTGTGAGTTGGGGAAAGCAAAAAGAAAGTCTTTTCACACTAAGACTACCCCGAGCTCAAAAAGACGGTTACAACTTCTACACATGGACTTATGTGGTCTAATGCGGGTAGAAAGCATTAATGGAAAGAAATATGTTCTCGTAATTGTTGATGACTACTCCTGATATACTTGGACTCACTTCTTGAGGTCCAAAGACGAAACACCTGGAGTTCTCATTGATTTCCTCACACTTGTCCAAAGAGGACTTCATGCTCAAGTTACAACAGTTCGAACTGACAAAGGCACGGAATTTCTTAATAAAACTCTTCATGCATACTTTGCAAAAGAGGGAATAAGACACGAAACGTCAACTGCTCGAACACCTGAACAAAACGGCGTTGTCGAAAGACGGAACCGTACTCTTGTTGAGGCTGCTCGAACAATGCTAAGCGCCGCTAAAGTTCCTTTGTTCTTCTGGGCTGAAGCAATTGCAACAGCATGTTTTACTCAAAACCGTTCACTTGTAATTCCTCGACATGAGAAAACACCTTACCATATCATCAATGCCCGGAAACCGTCAGTCAAGTTCTTTCACATCTTTGGTTCTCTTTGCTACATCGTCAGAGATGGTGAAAATCTTGATAAAATGAAGGAAAAAGGTGATGCATGTATTTTTGTTGGGTATTCTACTCAGTCAAAGGCTTACAGGGTATTTAACAAGAGAACAAGAATGATAGTTGAAACAATTCATGTTAACTTTGACGAATTGCCTCAAATGGCGTCAGATCACGTCAGTTCTGACCCCGGTCCACAATGTTCAACAACGGTACTTGAACAAGACAGTTTAAGTCCCGGTCCACAAAGTCAAGAAAATGTTCCTCAAGTTGCTGAGACAGTAACAACGTCAAATGAGCTGGAATTGCTATATAGTCCGATGTTCAGTGAATTACTCAATGGAAGAACTTATCATGTGTGTGTCTCAAAGTCTTCCGCTGTTCTGTGCTGATAATCCCGATAAAAGTCCAACTACATAATCAATAACACCTTATACAATTACCAATGTTGAGTTCTCACCTCCATTGACCATTCATTCAACCACATCTAACCTCCAACTCATAGACAACTGTCACTGCAATGAGAAACATTATTCAAGCAAAAACAATACTGAAAATGCCAATTTGAAGAAGAGAGGAATTTATCAACATCTTTAGTTACACCGGTACGGAACAAGGGGAGACATCATCTCTTCATGTTGTATTCTTCAAACATGCATACCTTTCTATCAACAGCTATCCTTCTGCACAACGTTGGGACAAAAGATCATCCCATTTAGAAAAAGTCAATAGAAATCCTTCTCATCAATTAGAAACAAGACGTCAGCTAGAAACAGATGCGAGATGTGTGATGTTCCGCACTCAAACGTGAGTGTAATTCAACCAAAGAACATCAAAGAAGCCATGGCTGATTCTGCATGGATTGAATCAATGCAGGAAGAACTTCATCAGTTTGATCGATTAGATGTATGGGAATTAGTCGACAGACCACTTTGCAAACTGTCATTAACTTAAAGCGGCTCTGGAAAACAAACATGATGAGGAAAATACTGTCTTCGCAAACTAAATCTTGTCTTGTAGCTAAGGGGTATGCTCAAAAGAAGAATTGATTTCGAAGGAGTCATTTGCCACCAGTTGCTCGGTTTCGGAAGCTATACGGTTGTTCAGTTAGTATGCTGCACATTAATCATTTACAGGCTATGTTTATACAGATGGACATTAAAACAACATTTCTTTACTGGACCCTCTGAAGGAAGAAGTTGGTACGTAAACCAAACCAGATGGATTGTTGACCCATATCATCCTAACAAAGTTTAGCGTCTCAAGAAAGCATTATATGTCTCAAAAACAAGCACCACAGAGCGTGGTATGATGAACTCTCCAATTTACTGGTATCAAAAGGATTCTAATAAGGTTCTATTGAATCTACTCTGTTCATAACTAAACATTGGGGAAGGTCTTATTGCCTGTGCAAATTTACGTTGATGACATAATTTTTGGTTCTATGAACCCAAAACTTTCAAAACGTTTTGGAAAACTAATGCACAACAAGTTTGATATTGTTACATGATATCATTTCATCACCATGAACACAAAAATAAGAAAAATATTTTAGAGAGAGAAAGTAAAAAGAAAAATGGTTACTTGATCATGAAAAGAAAAGAGAGCAATACACCTCTTCCACATTGGAGAGGCTTATATAGTTACAGAGTGGACTATTCTTGTGGCTTTGTGTTGGGCGGACTTAATACAAATGGGCTTGAGCCCTTAAACTAGCCCAATTAGCTTAAATAAATTCCTGTAAACTATGTTTTACTTATAATGGCTCTGGGAATAGTTATGACCCATCACTTTAATAAAAACACGGCTAACAATCTCCCCCTAAGGGGTGTTCATTCAATTGTGGATCCTTCTTGTAATGTCTTGAGTCTTGGAGCCTTGTATTCTTAGGAATTCCTTTTGAATTTCCATTTGCATGCTTGTGATCTTGGATCTTGATCTTTAACTTGATATTCTTTGACAAAATACTGATATCGTGGTCTTTGGCCTTGATTTGTCTTGACTACTAAGATCTCTGAATCTTTATCCTTGAATCTTTATGCCTCCTTGCGATCTTGTGTCTCCACTCCATGTCAAGATCTTGAAGCTTCGTAACAATTCCCTCACATTTTCTTTTAACATGATTACTTGTTACCACAAATGTTCTTTTGGAGGAAGTGCTTGTTCATCAGAGATTGGCGGAAAAGACTTGATAGTTTGAACTTCACAATTGTATTAATCTTTGTGGATTGAGCATGAGGTCTTACATCTTGATCGTCATGGACTAGAAGCTGCTACATCAGGAAAACCTGCAAGTATAGGTTAGAGATAAAATTATATGGGCGAAAAGTGTCCTTTGTCACTTAGTCGGTATACGGTTGCCATAACTACGGTTCCCAGTTAATCATATATTAATATTGCCTGTGTTTCTGGTAGAATCTAAAGAATCTTCTTGACAGGGTTTCGCAGCTGCACTAGCCGTTCTCGTTACTGGAGCGTCTCAAAGCAGACAACACGGTAAGAGTGAATCAGATAGTTACTATCTTTCTGATTAAACCGTCAATTCATTTTACTGGACAAAGTTTGATTTCATATAGAATCGCACCATCGTTTATTAGTTTCTTTCCAGTTGACACAAGTTTGATTCATATAGAATCTCGCAAGTCACCTACCAAGAGCTTGTTTGATGTTGGCTCAAGAAGGATTTCCATCTTTACTGTGAATACTAAAGAGTATCACTCTGATGTTCTGGCAATTTACACAAGGATTTTGCGTTAGGACTTAATGATACCAAATGTTGTATAAGATGTACTAATTTTGTATATTGAATTTTGACTGTCGTCCTTGTGAGATTTTTGATGGATCTCGTTAGCTCTAGACTCTATAGGTGCACATTTGTTATTTGGTAATCAGAGGCTGGAGCGGACTGCCACCTTTTCAATATCATCGATCTCGGGTGGAATGAGAATGCCGATGGAACATGTGTTGTCGCGTAGCGGAGAAATGAACTAAATCTTTTGAGAGAGATTTTGAGTGGCTAAGGAGGGTTGTACATTGCATCACTGGGTCCATGAATGACTTGTCTTCAAATATAAGAATCATCTTTGGGATTACCGATTAGGGATTTATGCATGAACACGGTTTATGCCTAAGGTTGTCTATGGAGGGCTTCTTTCTTTTCACCCTTTATCCTTACAATTCTTTTTAATTCTTCATCTCCTTTAGTTCTTACTGAGACTTCATGACTAGTACCTTGTTGGGTTTGTTCCTGAACTAGCTCTATCTTAGTCGGCAACTATTCCTTATTTCACTTTTACTCCTTTTTTCCAATATACCTAGGTCTTCTACTCTATCTAATGGAGTGTTCATGGGTAGATCCTTCCGGTTCTGGCTGGATCATGGAACAAAAATACCTAACCTAACCGCCTCTATAACTCCTTGAGAATTATATAGTTGGTCGGTTCTTTGATATATTGCCATGAAGATCCATAAAACCATTTGATAAAAAAATCAATCAACGTGTCTGAGAAATCATTTGAGACACATTGAGTGTTTCCAGAGTTACCAAAAAAAACCCCTACACATATGCACCATATTATGAAAGAGTTTTGCACATGCGAGGTTTAGGAACACACTTATAGATTGAGATCGTATCAGTTATTAAACCGTATTGATCACATTTTATTCCACTATTTATCCCACTCATAAATGCATATGTGGTTTATAATTTGTTGACATTAGTGAATTTAAACAAAGTTAATGTCCGAAATTCACATGAACCTAACAAAGTTCTGAAGAGGAACAGAGTGCTTGTTAGAAATGAATTCATATTATTATACCCCCCCTCAATTATAGAAATGGATTGAAAACTTGGAGTGGGAGTTGTTGAGCCACACAATTTTGAAAGTATTTAAAAGTTTTCTTTATGAGAATATCTTGAAAATTATGCTCAACAGGAAAATATATGAGAGATATATCTGATTGAACATTATTTTCCTTAATTCTTCTCTTAAGCATTCAAAACTTTGAATGTTTATGTGACTTTGCTCAAGGTACCGAGAAGATTATGAGCTTCCTTTGTTTAGGATAAATGTAATAAATGAACATTTTCCTTTCTTTGGAGATACGTAAGTTCCTAAGCTGGACATTTACTTAGAGTCGTAGAGAAAAAAAATGAGAAGGAAATGTTTTGAAAGCATTGAACTCTCCACTCGAACTTCATTTATTCCACATGTTTTAATATGAATCAACATTTCTAGGTGCGCACATGTTATCAGATTGTTCGAGGAGGACATGTCGAGAAGATTCTTTTTGGCATTTTTGGCATTTTTGAATTTTTTGATTTTGTATTATGTTTTTATAGGTTTTATATTTTTATATTTGTGTTTTTTCTTGGCTTTATTTTTTGTATTTTGTTTTCTTTTGATAAATATATACAAAGAATTATCGATGATTTTGAAAGTGTCAAGTTTCTTTAGGAGATAAACTGTGCATACCAAGGTGACGGACCAAATAGTTGGATTCGGGTCTTAGGGAGAGCTTTTGGTAAAGAGGTCGGCCAAGTTGGTAATCCGTCTGACAAAAATACTGTTCATTCGTACCCATTTCCCCGTGTTCCTTTATGAAATGGTTAGCGGACGCGAGTGTTTTAGTTATCTTGAGTGTTAGGACGGGGTTGCAGGATATGGTTATTGTCTGACTTTGAATGACAGTAGTTTGTAATCTTGTTGAAGTGAAAGCCATAATCCGTTAACTGTGTCCGCATCCATAGGACTTGGGCACAGCAAGCGGATAGAGACACATATTCTGCTTTCGCGGTTAGACAGAGTAGTACAATCTTGTTTCTTTTGAGGACCAGTACCAACTTTTTGCCTAAGTATGAGCTCTTCCACCGGAAGTACTCTTGAAGGTGTCTTTACATCCCGCATAATCAGCATATGAAAATCCAGTTAGTTCAAAACTAGAATCCTTTGTATACCAGAGACCCATATTAACGGTTCCCCGGAGATAGTGAAAGATCCTTTTAACCTCCTTGAGGTGCTTCTCGGTTGGCTTAACCTGGTACCGAGCACATAAACAAGTAGCATGTACAATGTCCGGTCTGCTTGACGTAAGATACATTAGGGCACCAATCATGCTACGATATTTTGTTGCATCGACTAGAGTCCCATTCTTGTCAATGTCAAGCTTGTCTTTTATCTTAATTGGAGTTCCAACGGTATCACAAGTTTCCATTCTATATTTTTTAAGGATTTCTAACACGTAGTTGGACTGGTTTATAAAGATGCCACGGGGGGATTGATTAACTTGTAAACCAAGGAAAAGCATTATTTCCCCCATCATCGACATTTAAAGAAGCTTTTCATAAGGTCAACAAATAGTTGGGTATACCTAGGGTTTGTAGAACCAAAGATAATATCATCTACATAGACATGTACTAGTAAGATGTCATTGTCGAAGCGTCTTATAAACAGCGTTGGATCAATGGTGCCTTTGAAGAAGTGATTCTGTAGGAGAAACTTTGACAATTTATCGTACCATGCCCTTGGTGCTTGCTTTAACCCACATAGTACCTTCTTTAACTTGTAAACATGGCTTGGATGCTCAGCATCGATGAAACCTTCAGGTTGACACACATACACGTCTTCTTTTAACGTACCATGCAAGAAAGCAGTTTTCACATCCATTTGAAATACAATGAACGATTTGTGTGCAGTATATGCCAAAAATATCCTAATAGCTTCCATTTTAGCAACCAGAGCGACGCATTCTTTGAAATCTATTCCTTCCTCTTAGAGGTACCCTCTCACAACCAGACGAGTCTTGTTTCGGATGACCGTGTTCTCTTCATCATGCTTGTTTTTGAAAAACCATTTCAAAGTAAGGGGTTTTATGTTATCTGGAACAGGAACTAACACCCATACATCAAGCCTTTTGAATTGGAGAAGCTCTTCTTGCATTGATTCAATCCATGCAGGGTCGGTCATAGCCTCTTTGACATTTTTTGGTTCCATAGTGCTCACAGTTAATGCATACATGCACATGTCACCATCTGTTCGGAGTTGATTTCTTGTCAAAACTGGTGGTGAGGGTTCTCCTATCACTTGTTCTAGAGGGTGATCCTAAGTCTATAAATATTCGTAAGGGTAAGGTTGGTAATACGTATGCATGTTCGATAGATCCACATATTGTGAATATGATGATTCAGCAGCACTTGTGGATGGTGGAGCAAATGGATTTACAAACGTATTCCCATCGAGCATATCCTTTGAAACATTATCAGCAACTATTTCAGGTTGGAGTGAAGCTTGATTATCTTGCTGCTGAACAAGTTGTTGTTGTGGTTCGAGCTCGTCAACATCCTAAGACGTGTTTGGAATATTTGTAGCTTGAGAGGATAAATTTGTTAGTGTTGGTGCGGTGTCTACGATTGTTGTAGATGTCGTTGGAGTCTGAAGAACTTGAGGTGCTTGAGCAGCCGGAGCAGTTCTTGTAGCAGCTGACGGTTGACCACCAATGTAATCATAATACATAGCTTCGAATAGTAAATCCAATTCATGTTTAGTTGGTTGTTGAGTTGTTATTGTTGACGGAGCATAAGTAAGATCGAGTCTTGAACTGATTTGTCCAGAAGTCATGCTTTGAAGCCCGGGTTTTGAACTGCTTTGTTCAGAAGACATAGCAGAAAGCTCATCAAATGTCACATTCATTGTCTCCATTATTTTCTTTGTCCTTCGGTTGTAAACTCTGTAAGCACAGATTTTGTTGTTCTTGATTTCAAACCGATCCTCGTGTACCATTGAACGCGGGAGACCTTTTCTGTATGACTGCTCATGCTTTAATTTGATGTATATGAAGGAGAGATAACGCTTAGAAATGATGATCAATCTTTAACCCTTAAATGTGGTGATACGCCTTCTATTTCGTACAACAATCTCGAATCATTGAAGAAAGTTGATCTCTATTGAAATGTTACGTGGAAGAGTACTCACAAGAAGTTTTAGGATTTACCGACGAAATTGCTATGGCAATCCTTCTCCCGATACGATCCGATTGGTTTCAAATTCTGTTTTGTGGGGGGTGTTTTGGAAGTGTGATGTGCGGTAGGAAGGTGACTTTGTTCAAAAGCCATTGCTGAAAGTTCATCAAATGTCACATTCATTGTCTCCATGATTTTCTTTGTCCTTCGGTTGTAAACTCTGTAAGCACAGGAATCAGCAGAATAACCAATGAAAAAGCCAATATCACCTTTTGCACCAAGCTTCCAAATATCTTCACGATCATTCTTGGGATAACAGAGAGCCCCGAATACTGCAGAAAGGAGATATCAGTTTTCTCTGCCGTAATGAGCTCGGTAATGGTGTTTTGTTAAATCGACGATGAATGATGGAGCGGTTTTGAGTGTAGCACGCAGTAGCAATCGCTTCAGCCCATAAGAATAACGGTGCACGAGAGAAAATCAACATTGTTCTAGCAGCCTCAACTAACGTCCGATTTCTCTTCGTTCTACTACTCCATTTAGTTGAAGAGTTCGTTACAGAAGACCTTGGTGAGAGATGCCAATACGTCAAAGTATTCTTTAAGGATTTGATTTTTGAATTCTGTGCCGTTATCGGTTCTTATGATGATGACAGGTGACTGAAGAAGGACAGTAATTCGCTTCAGGAAGGTTTTAATCACTTCTGGTGCTTCATCTTTTGATCTGAGAAAATGTACCCAAGTGTAACGAGAGTAATCGTCCACAATCACCAAAACATATCGCTTTCCATTTATGCTAGCAATTCTCATTGGACCACACAAATCCATATGAAGAAGGTGTAACCTCTGCTTAGAATTTGGAACTGGTTTGGGTGGATGAGACGCCCTTTTGCTTAGTGCTGTTTTTCCATAGTGCTCACATGAGGGACAAAGGTGTTCTTTATGATATTTGAATTTTGGAAGACCGAAGACAAGATCGTTTTTGGCAAGGTCATTGATGGTGTCAAAATTGAGGTGGGATAAACGTTGATGCCATAACCATGACTTGGTAGAAGTTGCTCGAGCCATGAGGCAAATTGGGGATGCAGAGGCCATTTCATGGAGATTGATGGTGTAAAGGTTTGTTGAACGGTTTCCTTTTAACAAATCAACACCATCTAGATTTCTGACAAAACAAGAGTTCCTTCTGAAAGCAACCTCTAAATCTGAATCACAGAACTGCCCAACGAGAAACAGATTATCCCAAGCGCCTCAACGAAATAAACCCGTGGAGATCAAAATATTTCCCCATATGAGATCACCGAAACCCAAAATTGCAGCATACATGATCATTTCCAAAGCGAAACGGTTCCCAAAACTCTCCAAAAACGAAAATTGATGAGAACTTAGATTCCCGGTCATATGCATGAGCACCCGGGAGTCGACGCACCATAAACAAATTTGGATAACCTGCCAAGAGAAGAAGTAGAATTTGGAAACCGTTTGATTTTAGGTTCCGAAGGGTTAGAAGTACAAGCATTATCACCATTAGAGCAGTCAGGTTGACTCTCAGATTCACTGGATGCGATTATTTTTCCTTTAATGTCAAAAAATCTTCCAGTTGGTGACCACCTAAGGCAAAATCTAGGTTTACTAGGCTAGGTGCAGCTAGTCTTCGTGGACCTAACTTTTCTTAGGCTTTTTGACCTTGGCTTTTGTTTCTTTCGATTTTCATGTTTGGGAAACATTTGCCTTTTGGTTCTGCCATTAAGAATTCATTTCATTTCATCTCACGAATAATATAAGGCATACAAACATCATTTTAGCAGTGATTAAACATTGCTTACACATACACAAATAACTTTCAATTGATCATTTCGAGTTCAAGCTAACGTGTTAACATTCAGTATGAACATATGTGTGTCTTATTCTTAAAAAGTAAGTAAATCCTGATGGTGTTTCTTCTACTTCAACTTCTTTATTCTTGTTGCAACTACTCTTAGACACAGAGGGACCTCATCATTTCTTTGTATTGCTCCTAAGCTGGGCCTTCTGGTCTTAGCAGTAGTTGTCTTACTCCTGAAGAAATAAACCATTTGAGTCAGAATTAACATCTTTCTGAGTGACGACATGAGGTGTGAAACAGTGATTGGATTTGTCTAACGCTGCTTCCTAACGTTGGTTAGGACATACTTTCTTCCCTAAAGGCATGAAAAGGATAATCCTAAACATTCCTGTGGCAATCACTTTATCCATTTCACAATTTTTGATTCTTGTTGGGGTGGTACCGAGTTGAGTGACTGTTTAGACAAATCATTCGTCCATCAACCTTTTTGAGGAAACCCGATGTTTTTGATGATGTTGTATGTTCAGATTGAAAATTCATTTGGTTGTCTCACCAACAAGGTTTTTTCTTACTGGTTGCAAAGACGGTTTCCTCTCGATTTGATTGATTTTGCAAACTTAGTATTCCATACTCGTACCTTGGTGTGTCCACTTGTTTCAGAAACTTTATCAAATAACTGGGCTCCTTAGCTTAGCATTTTCATAGATCGTATCTGTATTGTTTTGCAAAGAGTTAATTAATTGATTGTAGTTTTGAGCACGTGTCACAGAAATAGAGTCAAACAGGTTTTTGTATGGGTCCTTAAGGTAAGACAATTTCCTTTTTCATAATTCCGAACCTGAAACTCTTCATTCGACATTTCATTTTTCAAGTTTCTGAGATAAAAAAACAAGTGATCAAGGGTATTTGATACACATGGAGTATCCGTACTTTTAACCCTGAGATCTCCCAACTGAAGCTTGCAACCGTTCGAATCTTTTGTGCAATGTCTTGTGAAGCTTATCGTACGAACTTTTGTCCAATTTGCATTTCTCACACTTTTTTACCAATCATTCCAAAGTTAGCAAATTCCAGTGTCTCCTTTTTAAATGATATAATTTTCAAGACGTTCTTTTCGTACGGTCAAGGCTCATTTTGTAGATTTGGATGAATCTACAAACCGATGGATTTTGCCAATAGACATAATGCCTTGACTGACAACTGCTCTCAAGGAGACGCTCAATTTCCCAAATCCAAAGTCCTTGTGCTTAGGCAGAGATACATCAAGCTTCTTTTGCAAGAGATTTAAAGTCTCGAACAAATTTGGCTGCTGTCTTCAAAATTGTATTCAAAAAATTATGAGTCTAGAGTCGACTGCTGGTTGATGATAGAAAGATTTCATCTTTTAAAACTTTGTGAATCTCTTATGAGCATTGGGAAAACGACCAATTGTGTGAATCTAAAGTCTCTATGTTTGACAACACGTTGAAGAAGTCACAATTGGTGCTGTTTTACCTCATTTAAAATTTCGTGCAACACTTAGAGTAGTTCATCCAAAAATTCTTCTTTGGTTTTTGAAATCGATTTGAAACAGTGGCCGTTTGGAAGTATTTACAACATTACACCTCTTCTTGTGACCTTGGCCGTTTGAGACCAAAAATCTCCGAAAGATGATTAATGATTAATCTTTGTATAGTTTGCCGGTTTTATTTCTTTGTTCAATTGTTTCATTTTTAGACGACTCTCTTGAGCAAGCTGCAGTGTCTCTTCCGAATCATGCACAGCAGGAGGATCATGCTTTTCAAATAACACTTTGCCATTATACAAACTCTGTTGTTTTCGCTGAGCTTGCTTGAGATAAAAAGGATTTTGATAACCCAAAGCCATTTTCTGTTCGGTGTGGTAAAACGAGTCTGGCTTAGGTGAAAGCATGTGCATCGTTTGAATCGATTGACCCGTTTTAACCAAAATATTATCTAATTCCTTTATCTTATTCTCAAGTTGAATTTGTTTATCAAGAAGCTCGTCTTCGCGTATTTTGAAATCAGACTTCAACTTTTTCTTTTCTTCAAGAAGAGAAGAAACAGTTGATTTTTCCGTTGAAAGCTGTTTACTTAAATTTGAAATTTCCTCATTCAAAGTCGTTATTTGTTTACCGGAACTTAAATGAAGAGCATTTATCTTTTTAGTAAGACATTGTTCTTGATAAACCGACTTTTGATAACATCTTTCAAGTTTGTCATATTTTTCTTGACTAATTTCAAAACACTTTTCTTGATTTTTATATCTAGCAAGCTCAGTGGTCAAATCAGCATTTGTTTCTTTCATTTTGCGATTGACCGAGTTGACCTTTTCAACTTCAAGCGCCAAATTATTATATAATGATTCAAAGTAAGCACGTGTTTCCTCAACAGTTGCAGGATGTTGATCTACTGTTCCCCCCTCTTGTTCCACACTAGAGATTTCAGAAATAACATTACTATCATTCTGTTGTACTTGGTGTGGTTCAGGAATGGGTTCGAGTAGATCAGTATACTGCTCCTCTTGAGTAAACATATTAAATATCTCATTATCATAGCAGTTGTCATAGTTGTGTACCTCAGCTGATCCGTCTGAATCATAGACGGGAGCTTTGTCAGTCTGAGTACCCGATGTCGATGCTTGCTGCAAATTAGCCATCAAAATGCAGTTTGCATTGACTTCCTCAATTTCATCAAGATCTGCTGCAGCAGCCATCAAATCAAACTCTTCAGCTTGGAGTTGGATTCCTGCTTCTTCCTTTTGAGCAATCAACAACTGAGTCTGAAGATAAGCAGCATCCCTTCTCCTTGGTCTGACTGTACAGTTCCTAGCAAGATGACCCAATCCTCTGCAGTTGTAACACCTTATCTGATTACCATTATTCCCAGGCGCATTACCCTCAGCCCGTGCTGCTACAACATTTCCATTCCCAATATTCTGAACACCAATTTGCCCATTCTGATTACCAATATTCTGAACACCCTGATTCTGAACTGCATCTTGAACAACCTGATTCCCGACATTCTGTACTGCATTATACCCGTTTTGATACCCAATGTTCTGCCCAGCATACTGTCTAAACTGATTCCCACCATTGGCTCCAACCATCCGCATCTGTCTGTCTTGACCCATATTCATACCCGGTTGAGCAATCTGCCGATTACGAGGGTTTGATGAAATTCTCTGGTTGTTGTTGGTTGGTGTTGAGTAGTTTAGTTTGAATGCCTTAGCCATTAGAGCGAGTGCCATGTTCATTGCGGTTGTGGGATCTGTGATGAAATCAGACTTCAACTTTTTCTTTTCTTCAAGAAGAGAAGAAACAGTTGATTTTTCCGTTGAAAGCTGTTTACTTAAATTTGAAATTTCCTCATTCAAAGTCGTTATTTGTTTACCGGAACTTAAATGAAGAGCATTTATCTTTTTTGTAAGACATTGTTCTTGATAAACCGACTTTTGATAACATCTTTCAAGTTTGTCATATTTTTCTTGACTAATTTCAAAACACTTTTCTTGATTTTTATATCTAGCAAGCTCAGTGGTCAAATCAGCATTTGTTTCTTTCATTTTCTGATTTACCGAGTTGACCTTTTCAACTTCAAGTGCCAAATTATTATATAATGATTCAAAGTAAGCACGTGTTTCCTCAACAGTTGCAGGATGTTGATCTACTGTTCCCCCCTCTTGTTCCACACACGAGATATCAGAAATAACATTGTCATTCTATTGTACTTGGTGTGGTTCAGGAGTGGGTTCGAGTATCTCAATATACTGCTCCTTTTGAGTAAACATATTAAATATCTCTTTATCATAGCAGTTGTCATAGTTGTGTACCTCAGCTGATCCGTCTGAATCATAGACGGGAGCTTTGTCAGTCTGAGTACCCGATGTCGATGCTTGCTGCAAATTAGCCATCAAAATGCAGTTTGCATTGACTTCCTCAATTTCATCAAGATCTGCTGCAGCAGCCATCAAATCAAACTCTTCCGCTTGGAGTTGGATTCCTGCTTCTTCCTTTTGAGCAATCAACAACTGAGTCTGAAGATAAGCAGCATCCCTTCTCCTTGGTCTGACTGTACAGTTCCTAGCAAGATGACCCAATCCTCTGCAGTTGTAACACCTTATCTGATTACCATTATTCCCAGTCGCATTACCCTCAGCCCGTGCTGCTACAACATTTCCATTCCCATTTGGATTCTGATTAGTAATTCCTGGAACAACAATTTGCCCATTCTGATTTCCAACATTCTGAACACCCTGATTCTGAACTGCATCTTGAACAACCTGATTCCTGACATTCTGTACTGCATTATACCCGTTTTGATACCCAACATTCTGCCCAGCATACTGTCTAAACTGATTCCCACCATTGGCTCCAACCATCCGCATCTGTCTGTCTTGACCCATATTCATACCCGGTTGAGCAATCTGCCGATTACGAGGGTTTGATGAAATTCTCTGGTTGTTGTTGGTTGGTGTTGAGTAGTTTAGTTTGAATGCCTTAGCCATTAGAGCGAGTGCCATGTTCATTGCGGTTGTGGGATCTGTAATGTCTTCGGGATTTGGTATTGGTTGTTGCATGAAGTTCTGGTTGAATGATGGTTGTGGGTTATAGTTGTTGTTGATGGGTTGTGGTTGTTGCATGTAGGTACTTGGTGATGGTTGATCTTGGTGAAACACTGTATAGTTGAAAGGATTGTTGGAATTTGCCATGAGTGCTAGCGGATCATGTGTTTTTGCAAGTCGTTCAGCTCTTTGATCATCAACCTCCTTTTGATTGTACTTCAAGAAATCATACAACTGAGTGTAATCTGTCGTATGCAAGTCCTTCGTTTGATGAACAATAGTAACATGCCGACTCCATTCTGGTTGTAAGTTGTTTAGGAACTTGAGATTACTAGCAATCTTTTCAGGAAAGTGTTTGTTTCTCTTAAAATCATTCATCAATTTTGAGAAACGGTGATAGTAAGACTCAATCGATTCCCCATCAGTGGAAGTAAACCTTTCCCATTCATTAAACAACTTAGCCTTCTTTTCTTGAATTCCAATATCAGAACCTTTCATCATTTGTTGCACACGTAACCAGATTTCCTGAGCAGTTTCACAACTATCAACAGCAGCATAGATGTCTTCAGGAAGACCGAGAAGAATGGTCTGAATAGCTTGATCATCTGCTTCCATCTGTTTAATTTCTGCTACTGTGAGTTCATCATCGGTTTGTTCATGAAACGTTTCAAGAACAGGTACTTCACGGTCTGCATCACCTGGTTCAGGGATCATTCGTCTGACATAAGGACCATTCATAATGGAGTTGTAGATTAACTTTCCATTTGGTCTACTCTTAGCATACCGAAGAAGACGTGATGACCATGGAACATAGTTCTCTTTGTTAAGCATAGGAGGGCGGTTTTCAGAACCGGCTGCATAAATGTCTTGTTGAGTCGACATTGCAAAAGTGATGTGAAATGATAAACAAGGATCTTTAGTGGGTAAAGTGATTTGTTGTTGTTGTGGATTTGAATCAATTAACGTTCACGGGATTTTACTCGTCTATGATCAAAACCGATAATGAATTAACGGGATTTTACAAGATCACTAGATAACCGTGAATGATTTGATTCGGAATCAGCGGCGAAAAATTCCAAAAATACTGAAAAGTGTCAATAAATCATAGAAAATGATGTTTTTGGGCTTCAAAA
Organism: Tanacetum coccineum; assembly: GCA_026074375.1. Lineage (NCBI taxonomy): Eukaryota > Viridiplantae > Streptophyta > Magnoliopsida > Asterales > Asteraceae > Tanacetum > Tanacetum coccineum. The sequence continues at coordinate 2,374 of BQNB010013955.1, read as the reverse complement.
AATCCTTAACCAGCTAAAGGGTGGTTATAGCGTGATCCGTCACGTTTTTCTCTTCGATTTGAGAGGTCACGGGCCTTAAACGGACTTACGGATCAAAAGTTATGGCTGTTTTACTGAAACCCTTTTCTTCACACAAAAAAATTTCGTTCGGTCCAAAAAATTTTGCTCGTTCGGTCCTCCGCTAGTTCGATCCTTGGCTAGTTCGATCCTAGGCTAGTTCGATCGTTGGCTAGTTCGGTCCTTGCTAATCCGGTCGAATGCTAGATCGGTCGTCGCTTGTTCGATCGACGCTAGATCGATAGAGGCTGGTTCGATCGACGCTAGTTCGATAGTGGCTGGTTCGATCGACACTAGTTCGATAGTGGCTGGTTCGATCGACGCTAGTTCGATAGTGGCTTGTTCGATCCTACAGTTTCACTCGTTCGAACCAAACACAATACTCGTTCGAATCAAGCAAAAACACTCGTTCGATCCAAACAAAGAATTACTCGTTCGAACCACTCTTGTTCGATCCTCCTAGTTCGATCCCTGAAGGAGTATGCTCGTTCGATCCAAACAAAAAATCCCTCGTTCGGTCCAAACTACAAATCCCTCGTTCGGTCCTTGAAGGATACTCCTCGTTCGATTGAAGCAGAAATACACTCGAACGAACTTAAAAAATTTTTTTTGGCTCGTTCGGTTGCGACACCCAGAACTCGTTCGATTCAAACAAGAAGTTGCTCGATTCTTTGCTTCTTTCCGACCTTGCGTTTTGCACAAACAACCACAACGAACTACAAGCACTAAACCACAAGGATCTTGTACAAAAAAATTATAATGAAAGATATAATGGAAGAAAAAAAAAATTCGAATAGAACAAAAACAAACAACAAAACTTAATAAGCCGAAACAAAAAATCTCTAATAAGTTACCACACACAAATCACATAACCCAACCTTGGCTCTTGATACCACTTGTTAGGATATCATTTCATCACCTCAAACACAAAAATAAGAAAAATAGATTTTAGAGAGAGAAAGTAAAAAAAAGAAAAATGGTTACTTATTCCACAAAAGAAAATGAGAAGCAACACCCTCTCCACACTTGGAGAGGGCTTTAAATAGTTCCAAGAGTGGACTATTCTAGTGGGCTTTGAGTTGGGCCGGTTCATAGAACAAATGGGCTTGAGCCCGACAACTAGGCCCAACTAGCTTAACTAAACTCCCGAAAACTACGTTTTCCTATACAAGGCTCGGGATTGTTTAATGACCATCACTTTACTAAATATCATGGCTAACAACTTTGGGTTTAGCTGCTTTGATTTCTATTAGAGTCTGAGCCAAAGTCAACTCATCAATAGTTGTTGTTGTAGTTGTAGCAACACTAACTACAGGCTCTTCAACCACCTTTTCAAACTCAATTTCCTACTCTTCCAACACACCTGTATCAAACATCAGGTTGTCATCGTTCATCTCTTGAGTCTTATCCACCAAAGTCACTTCTGCATCAGCATCAAGATCAGTAATTTTCCTCCCCTATTTGGATGCATCCTCCTGAGCACCCAAACTAACATCATTAGAGGATTCTACCCTGCTAGCTGATCCAACCTTTCTTAATCTCTTGAACCCTGGTGTTCTTGACTTCCTTCTCTTTTCCAAACTCTTTACTCTTCTTTTCAACCTCTCAATTTCCAAAGCTTGATTAGATTTTGTAGTCTCTAGAGCAAGAATTGGGTACAAAGATCTATCAATTCAATAAGTTGTATTCTATCCTCACCACTTTGAGGTGGATTACATGAAGGGGTAGCTAATTGCTCCTCATTGGTAGCCTCATCAGGAATAGGCTCAGTAGGACCACTGTCCTTCCTCTGTTTCCTTCTTGACTTTTTCTTTTGAGGTTTAGATGAAGACGATTGAGTATGAATGGGTGTAGAATGGGAATCAGTAAGAGCTGGTGAATCTTCACCTATGTCTTTAATATCTTGAACCATCATTGTTTCAAATAGAGGTGTGACCTTTCCAGAAAAACCCTTTCCTAGTCTCTTCATGTTAGCAAACACCTTCTTGGTGTGGGAAGGTATAACATATATTCCTTTATGTCTGGACATTCCCTCAACTTGTTTGTCCAGGAAGACTTGCACAAACCTTGGATACATAAGATATTTTACCCCACCCTCTAAGTTCTTCACCATATTGTTAAAAATGTACTTGGAGAAGTTGAAATTTTTATTTGTGGCAAGACATATGATAGCAGATGCCATAGTGCTATTAAATTCATTCCAGGATGTAGTCTTAGCACTAAGGCATTGCAGTATGGTATAGATAAGAAATTTCCATTGGGATGAAAAATAAGCTTTATAGAATGTAAGCTTTTGAGTAAGATTTTCATACCCCAT
>BQNB010013954.1:51208-76131 GCA_026074375.1 Tanacetum coccineum | reverse complement strand
GGAATGTGAGGCGCTTGTGAAGCGGGATACGCCTAAAAACTCCAACAAATATCTATTAAGTGTATCTTTATAGGATACCCAAAGGAAACGATGGGTTACTATTTCTACTTCCCACCTGAAAACAAAATTGTTGTTGTAATGTATGATGAATTATTGGAAAAAAATCTTGTCTCAAGAAATCAGCGGGAGGGCCGAAGAACTTAAAGATATTTAAGATGAAGATACATCACCTTCTAAAAATGCTAGCGAAATTCCTATGGAGGTTGAAGGTTTCAAACCACCTCAAGAGGATGTTGTTCCCATTCGTAGGTCCGCAAGGACACATCGAGCTCTTGATAGCTTATGTCTAAATGTAGAAGTGGAGGAGCATAGTTTAGGGGATCTTAATGAACCTCCTAACTATAAAGCTGCAATATTAGATACGGAATCTGATAAGTGGGTTGATGCTATGAATGCAAAAATGCAATCTATGAAAGATAATCAAGTTTGGTGCTTGGTTGATCTTCATCCTAATTGTAAGACTGTTGGGAGCAAATGGCTTTTTAAGAAAAAGACTGACATAGATGGCAATTTACACACCTATAAAGCTCGTCTAGTAGCAAAGGGTTTTACTCAAACCTACGGGGTTGATTATAAAGAAACGTTATCACCCGTTGCTGACATTAGAGCTATTAGGATTCTTATAGCCATAGTGGCGTTCTATGACTATGAGATATAGCAAATGGATGTTAAATCTGCCTTCTTAAATGGATATCTTGATGAAGATATTTATATGGTGCAACCTGAAGGTTTTGTTGATCCTAATCATCCCAGGAAAGTATGCAAGCTTCAAAGATCCATTTACGGTCTTAAGCAAGCATCAAGAAGCTGGAATAAAAGATTTGATGAGGAAATCAAAAGGTTTGGATTTACTCAAAATCTTGATGAGCCATGTGTATATCAAAAGGTTAGTGGGATTAATGTTACATTCCTCATCTTATATGTCGATGACATAATTATCATAGAAAATCATATTCCAAGTTTACAAAGTGTAAAGACATATCTTGGAAAGTGTTTTGCCATGAAAGATTTAGGGGAAGCAGCATTTATTCTTGGAATCAAGATCTACTAAGATAGATCAAAGCAATTAATTGGACTAAGTCAAAGTGCTTACATGGATAAAATCTTAAAGAGATATATGATGGATAATTCAAACATGGTTACATCCCCGTGCAAGAAAATTTTGACTTAAATAAAACACAAGGTGCTTCAACACTTGAAGAGGTGAAGCGCATGCAGAATGTCTCTTATGCTTCAGCATTAGGATCCATTATGTATGCAGTGAGATGTACTAGACCTGATGTTACATTCGCGCAAAATATAACAATCTGTTTTTAACAGAATCCAGGTAAACCACACTTGACTGCTCTGAAAACCATTCTTAAGTATTTAAGAAATACTAAAGACATGTTCTTGGTTTATGGTGGAAATCCTGAAGCTGAACTTAGAGTTATTGCTATTGCGATGCTGGATTTGAAACTGATAATGGAGGTACAATAGACTGGAAGAGCTCCAAGCAAAGTACTACTGCAATGTTCGCTACAAAAGTTGAATACATAGCTGCTTCGGAAGCTAGGATGGAAGCTGTTTGGATTAGGAAGTTTATTTCAGGGCTTGGTATAGTACCAACAATAAACGAACCTATTAAGATGTTTTGCAATAATTCAGCCACACTACATTTCGCTAACGAACCGGAGGTTCAGAAGGGCGTCAGACACTACCATAGAAGATACCATTATGTTCGCGAGTGTATTGAACTGGGCGAAATAAAACTTCTTAAAGTTCACACAGATGACAATCTAGCAGATCCTTTTACGAAGGTTTTTCTAAAGGAAAGATTACTCAACATGCTAGGAGTATGGGACTTCGTTTAACTAGTAGTTTCATGTAGATTTGTGTTTAGTATTTGGATAAGGGATGTTAAGACAATTTATTTAATGATAAAGATACTTGGTATTTTGCTATATTTATTTTAAATTGTGTCCTATATTTGCATGTTTAATCCGTGAATAATATTTATTATTCTAAATTAGTCCGTTGTCGATTAACAATATGGGAATATTGTTAAATTAAGACAAATCTGAGTGATTGGTGATATCTTGGATATTAAAGGATGGGTCTGCCAAACTCACATGATATTCATAAGATGAATATTGGACTTCCCCAACTAACAAGATTATCACTTTATGGATCGGCGTCATTAGGTGAATCTTGTAAGTGATTTTGTTTACTAAATTCTTAGACTTGAGATGCAAGTAGGTCTTGCATATGTGGATTATTATTTTTGATTTAGTTCTAGTTATCCTAAGGTAGCTAATAAGGGCCATTTCAGAATTAATTATAAAGCACGTGACATGTCACTTGTAGTCAATATAGAATTTGTTCCTTCAATAGTTGAAGTATGATGCCACTGGGTCCCTCGTAGGGTTAATCAGATGTATCCGTGGTCGCGCCTTAAAACTCATGTAGATATGTCTCAATGATTTTTGGTAATCATGATTAATCATATATACGAGAAAACAGAATCGTTAATTAATGGAATGACTATTGATCCATATACATTTTTAACACGCTTTCGGAAACAAAGGGATTGTAAATACATAAATCATTTATCCGTGACTTTATAAACCACACTCGGATATTTCTAGGAGCATTGGCGTGTTGCTAAACGCTCACCAATGTTATTATATTATTTATACATGTCCGAGTGGGAGCTGTTGGATTATGTACACGTAAATAATATATGTCTCGAAACTTTATTCGAGCCTACAGGGACGCACGTGTTAATATGTAAAACAATTAATAATAAATATATTAAATGTAATATATTTAAGTGATAAAGCTTAACGAGCGTTAAATATTAATATAAATATTTAATGGGAGGTATGTTAGTCATTAAATAGTTTAAAGACTAACATATGGGATTTATGGGATAAAGGAAAGTTTCAGTTTGTTTCCTTTTCTCCCTTAGCCGACCGAACCACATCCCAAAGGAGGTGGGATTGCCAAACTTGCAAGCCAAGTTTATGAGGCTATAAATAGAGGCTTAGGGAGTTTAGTTATCTCATAACTTGAAAACATAAATCTCTAAAAATCTCTCATTCTCTCCTTCTTCCCTTGTGCGATCTATAGAAATTCCCAAAGGGATCCGGTTTTGTGTTCGTTCGACCCAAGGAAACCACGAAGGTTTCAATCGTTGATTTCTACGAGAACGTGGTGGTTTGCAAGCTCATCACTACTAGTACTAGCATACGTAATTGTTTGCTACGAATGTATTGTGTGTGTTGAAGTAGAGAGATCTTCCTTTAGATCTTGGGTGGTTAGTGTGTGGCATTCGATTTATACGCACACGTATATTCAAGAAGGTGGTTACGTTAATTGCTAAAAGGTACACGTTCTTGTTCTTTTGTTAATTATATATTCTATACGTGTTTATATGTTTTCCGCTGCGTACTCGTGATTTGAATTGGTCAATAGTTGTTAAAACCCAACAAATTTTTATATATGCGTTGAGTTTAAGTGTTTTACTTCTGCAAATTTAACGATGAGCAATTTTTTTTATAACACATAAGAGTTTATATGCGCAGCTATTATATATCTATGTAAAACACTCCTATATATACTGTAAAATTACCATCAAGGTCTGCTTGATAGAAGTTCTAGCTCTAAGAATTCGTTTAAGATAATAGATGGTATAAAAAGCTTGATACAATCACTTTAACAAACAAAAAAAGTTTGATGTTTTTTAAAACTGTAAGAAAACTACATACGATTAATTACTGAAAGTAGAATACCAAATAAAAACAAATTTATAATCTACGAATGGTTTCCTTAGACAACATTGTTTGTGAATTGCTCTACTTGTCATTTTTGTTACAACATAACACTTTTTTACTCTTCTTGCTTTTCCCCTTTAAAACAGCTACATAAAATTGCTCTAGTTGTCATTGGCCATAGAGGTTCACTTGCGCCGACTTCGGGCTATCCAAAAGGGTAGTCTCCCTGGGATTAGTCGGCTCGTAGTGTCAAGTCGGAAACCTTGGTATACCAACAAAAAAAATTAGTCGTTCCAAATATAGTCCCACCTTGGACAAAGTTTGAGTTTAACTTTTGTTTATTGTCATGGCAAAACAAACAGAAACCAGGAATTGCATCAGGTTAAGATGAAAAGCATCCTCTTATTGGTTGGGCTTATTATCATGCGGTGTTTTATAAGTATCATGGGTCACCGGTTTTCCACCGGTCAACAAGCCATACAACGAAGGGTTTTAATCCAACTATTTTGCCTCAGGGACCAATATTTACAAAGCTATTGTTAGTATTGCGCAGAAGGGATAAAAATCACTATCGTCTGGCTACGGTTATTTCGGATATTATATCCAACACTCAATCAGAGTTTGTTTCCGAGAGGCAGATTTTGGATGGTCCCTTTATTATTAATGAAGTCTTGCATTGGTGTAAAAGGAAGAATAAGCAAGCGATGTTTTTCAAAGTCGATTTTGCTAAGGTGTATGATTCGGTCTGTTAGGATTTTTTAATCGATGTGCTTGAGGCTTTTGGTTTTGGCTCAAAGTGGTGCCATTGGATACGAGGTACTTTTTGTTTCGCTAAGGCCTCGGTCTTGGTCAATGGGAGTCCTTCTAATGAGTTCCTCTTTAATGGAGGTCTCAAACAAGGTGACCCTTTGGCTCCCTATCTTTTTATCCTTGTGATGGAGTCGTTGCACCTATCTTTTAGTAGAGTTGTTGATGCAGGGATGTTCAAAGGAATTCGCTTAAGTAATTTGCTCTCCTTATCGCACCTTTTCTACGTAGACGATGCTTTGATTATAGGGGAGTGATCTAATGATAACTTGTGTAGTATTATTAACGTTCTTAAGTGTTTTCATCTTGCGTCGGGGTTACAAATCAATATTCATAAGAGCCAACTCTTGTGCGTGGGTGTTCCTCGGGTAGATGTTGAGACAGCGGCCTCTTCCATTGGTTGTTCTACTATAAATGATTAATTTCGTTATCTTGGTGTTATGGTTGGAGAGAATATGTCTCGGCATAAGGCTTGGGCCGATGATGTTCTCAAATTACGTTCGCGTCTTTCTAAATGGAAGTCGAAAACTCTTTCTATTGGAGGTAGGATTACGCTTTTAAAATCGGTTCTCGGTGTTTCTCCGCTTTATTGTATGTCTATCTTTAAGGCTCCGAGAGGTATCTTAAAGGAGATGGAATCCATTCGTAATAACTTCTTTATTGGGGCTGATTCTTTGGAAAAAAAATAACGTGGGTCGCTTGGAATAATGTTCTTGCTTCGAAGAAAAATGGTAGGTTAGGCGTTTCGAGTTTTTATGCTCTCAATCGGGCTATGCTTCTCAAGTGGGTTTGGAGGTTTGTTTCCGAAGACGGGTCTTTATGGTCTCGTGTCATACAAGCGGTTTATGGGTCTCACATTGGTTCGCATTCGGTTCATATGGCTTCTACTTGGAGTTCGATTATGCGGGAAGTTCAATTGTTAAAATCAAAAGGATTTGATTTCATGTCCCTTTGTTCTAAACGCGTTGGAGACGGGAGTAATACTAGATTTTGGCTGGATGTTTGGAAGGGTGACTCTCCCTTTTGTGACGTCTTTCCTCGTATTTTCGCGCTTGAGCAAGATAAACAGATGACAGTAGCTAACAAAATGGCTGCACATGTATCTGCTTCCTTCCGAAGACCTGTGCGAGGTGGAATTGAACAACAACAGCTATCTGACTTAGTCACATGTATGGATTCTGTTTCCCTCTCCGTTTCTCATGATCGGTGGGTTTGTAGTATTTTCGGTGATGGTTCCTTCAGCGTCAAAGATATTCGGAACTCTTTAGATGCCTTGTTTTTGCCTTCGTGGCCTGAGCCTATGAGATGGGTGAAATCCATCCCCATAAAAATCAACGTTTTCATGTGGAGAGCTCGACGTGATTGCTTACCGACTAGGTCCAACTTAATTCATAGAGGTACTAGTTTGGATTCCGATAATTGTCTGATATGCTACTCTACCGGGGAAGATGCTTCTCACGTTTTCTTTCAGTATGAATTGGCTCAGGCTGTCATGAGATATATATGCAGGTGGTGGGATTTGGAATGGCAGCAATGGTCTTCTTTTTCAGAGTGGAACCAGTGGTTTTGAATTTAAGAATTACTTTCAATAGCAAAAGTCTTCTGGAAGGAGTTTTTTATGTTGCTTGGTGGTCCATTTGGTTATTTCGGAACCGGCTTCTTTTTGGTGATAAACCTCCATCTCGCTCGACGATTATCGATGATATAGTGTCCTCATCCTTTCTTTGGATTAAAAATAGATGTAAATGGGTGTTTACTTGGGAGGCTTGGCTTAAAAACCCTCATTTGATTTCTTTGTAATGTGTTGTGTGTTCTAGCTCCTTGCTAGTTAATAAAATTTCGCCGTTCAGCTGTTGTGCAATGATAGTGGAGAAGTCGGGGACTCCGTCAACACCATCATTTACCTCATTACCTTGACTACCTACTTGGCCACCGGACCATTATTCTACCATTACCCTGATCACCATATCGACCTCTAGTTCTACCACCTCCTCTACCATTTTGTCCACTTGTCCTTCCTCCTCGTGGTGCGGCAGTTGCACGGCCAGCACTTCGTGTCGTCATCCTTGGCGGCATTATCTACACGAGGGAGGACATAGGTAACGTTAGGTAGGCGGGAAGGTTAATATATATAGGATAACTTAATATACTATAATACGCATAATACGGTCCTAAGGTGTCAACGCCGATTTGTGTGAACGATATTACCAAATACGTGTGGGTTGTGATACATTTATAACTACGTTGGCCACCGTACTTATACTCGCATCCTTTCCTAGTTATACCCAGTATTGAGCTCACACATTTCAATGAGTGACTTTTCTAAATATACTATATAACCATAGAAGCAAATATAAGCAGAACACCGCGCACATAGATCCTATAATGCAACTATATGAAGGTTCTTAGGTTATAGTCTAGGCAAAACCACCTAGTTCTTTATAACCTTGGCTTTGATTACCAATCTGTCACACCCTGACATAGGCGGAAACATGGGAATGCGACGAAGAATAATCAATCATAACACAAGGTACACGATAGAGAAAATTAAAATGCATTAATGAAAAGTGTCATGATGATCTTCAACCTTAAATACAGGTTTGAGTGAAGTCCTAACAAGAACACTTCAAATAGTCACCACAAATACAACCAAATACCCACGCAAAGGTCCATATTAGTCTTAAAACAACAATCCTCAAAATACTTTAAGTTCAACACAAATCTCAATGCCAAATTTCTCAAAACGCAATCCATATAGGATGCTCTTAAGGTCTGCTAAAACTTTCAACTCAGCTTCACTGATCATTCTTAACACCTGAAAATGATACTCGAAAAGGTCAACAAAAATGTTGGTGAGCTCGTAGGTTTGATAGAAAACCCATTCGTTGTGCCAATATCTTAAGTCGTGGACAATTGTGCAATATGAACATGAATACTGCAACACTTCAAACAACCATAGCAATTCTATCTACATAAACCTCATCATAGGACCATTCATTGCCACGCAATGTCCTCAACTCTCAATTCACAGCACCTAAAGCCTATCAGCTGGAGCTATATATAGGGCGGAAGATCACAAGTCCCAGACAGAAGATCCACACAGAAAGGGCCACACAACATATTCTACCAAACTCATGCCATTCACATAGCAGTCATATGCACATAACATTGTCCTAAAAAAACAAATCAACTTTTGCACAATACATAAAATCAGTTCAAAACATATTTGAGTATCATTTTCCCCCAACGGAAAAGATTTAAAAAGTGGGGCTACGAGTACTCACCTCAACAAGGTGACAGTAGCAAGATCAAACAAGCAAATGCAACGACGTCCGAACACGGCCTAATCCAATTAATGTCCATTTCAGATATACGTTTCAAAAGATGTTTTCTAGGTTGATGCATAAAGGTCGGATGCGTTGTACGGTTACCCTTAACGTTATTAGTGGTGTGATGGTTGATGACTTAGCTTCAAGATAACATACTCCAATTCATACTTTCGTATAATAAACTTATACTATTTAAAGTAATGTAATTAATAGACCTTAAAATATACTTCGGTACATCCATTGGTAACCTTAGTTACCTTAATTAATCGTATAGCTTATAGGAAATTAAACGTTTATTTACATAAAATAACTTAGAAATGTTTCATATTTTATTTTTATAAAAAATATCTTTTTCGTCTTTTAGTCGACTTATTAAAATAATAATATTTTATTATTTATCGTGAAAATAAGCTTTGAGTACAAATCTAAGTATAGGATTTTTATAAAATTTCGACGAGTAAAAATCTAAGTATAGGATTTTTATAAAATTTCGACGTATACAACGTTTTTCAAGGTTTCAAACACTTTTTCTCAATTTCACCATTGGTTTGCACGCCGTGAATAATTTCCAAAAATCCAATATTTCCGCAACGTTTATCAAAACACATCTCCCCAAACGACTTTCCATATCATTAATTAAGTATATTCGCCTTCCAAAAGTTCGTTAAAACACGTAAAACGACTAGTTTTCTCTTATTGGGCCTTAAGGACCAATAGAAGTCCATTAAATTCTTCGTAAGTATAAAATACGATTTAGGCCCAATACTAAAGCCCATTAGTAAATATAAGCCCAAACGATAGTTACCAAAATAATCCAAACCACAATAAGCCACGGCTTATTGGGCCGTGAGCCCTTTTACGCTACAAACAAGTATAGTAAGCTTTTAAATAAGCTTATAAGCTACGTAGTTCTTTAGATATCACAATAGACTATCAAAATAAGCTCACAAAAATACGACATAAGAGGTAATCAACCAAAAATACTTGTTTCCTTGTCCTTGTGGTTTTTGAACTCAACAAAAAAAAGCCAAATAATTCAATTAGTGCTTATAATAAGCCAAATAAGCTACTAACCAAAATAAGCTAAATAGCAAATAAATGTTTTTCAACCATCACAACCACAACATCAAAATGATAAACCCTTGCTCCCCTTATTCTTCTATTCGAACAAACCAAACACCCTTTATTTACTTTTAAAAATTTCTAGTTTACAATTTTAAGAAAACGCATCGTACAACTAACTTCTACTCATCATTAGACATTCAAAAGTACAAGTTAAATAAAAATTTAGAAGACTTACAAAGAGGGTTTTGAAAGCGAGTTAAGACACGATCCGACAACCCAAACGTTGTTTAAATGATAACCCGAATACTAGAATCAACCCAAAACTTTTATGTCTTCATGTTCTTGATCAAGTTACAAAAATTTTAAGTGTGTGTGTGTGTGTTAGGGTCGAACGAGCAAGAGAGCAAAAGAGAGAAAAAAAATATTTTCAAAACCATACACAAAGTGTGAAATGAACCTAGACAAAACATATGTACTAGGAGGTTGGACGCAAAAGCTACAAATTAGCCATCCTTGTCCCTTGTGGGGTTTGATGTCCGGTTGGAATCCAAGGGGGTTCCGGGTGCTTCTTTTTGTGTCAGTTTTCCTTAAAGCTCAACGTTCTCGACTTTAAAATATTACCCGAAGTTTCTTAGTATTTTTATTAAACTTAAAAATACTTTTCCATGAATCTCGATTATTTACACGACATATTTCATAGTTAAACTTCCCAATAATTCGTTTTGAACATTAACGGACGTGTCGGGACTCGTTTTTTGGCATTTCAAACTATTTACGGGACGAACCTCCCGGAACATAATCAACATAGATAAAATCCTCTAAAAAGGATTAACACAAGCAACATAAACACCAAATAACCAAAATCAAATTGATTCACCACCGTCAACACGGTACTTGTTCTAACGAAACTGACAAAGGTCAAATAGTCAAAGGACTAAATTAGAACATTCAAAATCTCAGAAAGGGAAAGGGTTACACGCTCACTCTTAGTGATCGATACCCTACTTACCATTGAACCTACAAATGATCGGGTACACTGCCTGTTAGTGTTAGTTAATAGGTAAAGTCGGCAAAATATAAATAGTAAAACTTGATACAAATATTACCTACACACAACGACACATCATTAACGTATAAAAAACGTGTAGAAAAACGTATATACTGACGTATATAAAAACCTGTACAGAAACTGTTGTTTGTATAAATACATATAAAAGCGTATAAAAAATATATAATAACGTGTATAAAACCAAGCTTTCAAAAATCGCTATGCGCTAGCTAGGCGTCCGGGGTACCGCCTAGCCATTAATCGGTTACGTGGGGATTAATTAGATTAGACTTTTTATATATAAAATTATAAAAATTTAAAAATTTATGGAGAATTAAGCCCGTTTCTATTAAAAACGTATAAAAAACATATACGAAAACGTATATAAAAACTTATACAAAAACTATACAAAAAGTATAAAAAACGTATACAAAAAGTATAAAAAACCTATACAAAAACACATATAAAACGTATAAAGAAACATGTATATAAGCGTATAAAAAGTATATAAAAGAGTATAAAAACGTATACAAAAGCGCATAAAAAGTGTATAAAAAGTATTTAAAAACGTGTATAAAAACGTTTATAAAAGCGTATATAAAACTTATATGTTTTAAAAAAACGTATATAAAAATTCGAAAAACTTTAAATAAACTAAAAAATTTAAATTGTAAACGGCTGTTAGTTTAAAGGATAGACGCTGCAATGGTCGTTGTCCAAAAGAACTAACGGGATCCATTTAACGCCGTTTGATTCGAGGAACCAAAATTTGCAAAAAAAAGTTTCATTTTAGGACGATATTTGCGTTTAAAAACTATTTAGGACGAAACCTGCATTTTAGTCAAACCTTATACAAGACTGATACAATTTGCTCTAAAACTAATAAAAAGAAGATGGAAGAAGTAGGTAGGTGACAATAGTAATACACCAAATGTACTAGTGAATACTGATGATAGGAGGTTCACCCGGGGTGATTAAGATGAACGTGGGTTCAGAGTATTCACAAGAGTCTCTTACATCATCATTATTGATTAACTGACTTATTGTACCTTTGCATTCACGAGCCCATCTTGTTTTCTGGTCTTTCTCTGCTCACTTACTAATACCATTCCTTTTTATTTAGTTTTATATATGTCACTAGTTATTGGTTTGTTACTTTTACATATTAATTTCAAATATGTTTTGCATATTTGCCACAACCAATTGAAGCTGTCATCGAATTACCAAGACCATATATTTGGCTTATATTGTAAATTTTCTCTTTATACTCATCTTTTGTTTTAAGCGTAGTTATTTTTACTAACTAATTCACAAAGTTTGAACTCGCTTTTACACAAACACAAACCAAGTAAATGTTGGGATTTTAGATCTAATTAACAATTAAACATATCATGAATACGCAGCGGAAAGATCAAACACATATAAAACTTATAATCAACAAGGGATTGAAGTGTATTTTCGTGTTTTTAAAACCCTAAAAATATCTCTCTAATTTGGTGAATTTCGGCCGCCGTTTTCCATTGTTCCGATCATCAAATCCCTTTGTTTTATTCGAAAACCTTTCAATCCTTTGTTACTGTTGTGTCCCTACACGTCATATACAAGGTTTATGGTTTTAAAATAAACAAGGGATCTGATTATCTTATTATTTTATGTGCGCCGTCACTTTTCCATGCAAATAATCATTAGAATTCATCATCTAAAGCATTGGGATTTCTGCGGTTGTGTCTTTGCTGCTGTGTCTTTCGAACGAAACCTTTTCTAGGATTTATTGTTATTCAGCGTATGTGTGGTTGTAGTTTCGGATCTTACGGCGAATTGTTATAAACCCTAATCTTTAGGGTTCGGATTTGGATCTACACACGATCATTGCTTGGTTTCAGTTTGGAACTATGCTAACCCTAATTTAGGGTTTCGGATTGAAATCTGATCGTGCACCTCTATTTAGTCATTTTTGTTGGACACTTTGTGTGATTAACTGTTTGTCGGTTATAGAGAGATGGAGAGAGGCTTCTTGGATTCTTTCGCGTCCAAGGTTAAGAATATTGATGGTAAGAATATAGGAAGTGGAACATTGAGACAAGCTATGCACAACGTTGATCCGAAGGACAAGCATTTGGTTCTTCCACTGAATGATATAAAGAACGACGTATCTCATTAGGTTAACGATGCTAGTGGCACTAGTTCAGGTGTACACAAGGCTGATGCTACGCATAACTTGTCGTCGAACATAGGATTAAAGGGGTCTACTGATATCGGACCATGTTCCTCTACGAAAACAGTGTCTAGTAACTCATGTGATATGGGATCAAAGGAGGCTGCCTTTCCAGCGTCCGCTACTGTTAAGATTAGGGATACTCGTGCTAAAAGGAAGATGAACATCTCTGTTATTCAGTGTGTTGATGGTGTATTAGGTGCGGATGTCACGCTTCCAAAGGCTGTTGTTGATGAGGTTTGGGAACATTTTGCCAATACTTTATACAGTTATTTTGTTGGGAAAAGGCTTGCGTTCCGAAGTGTGGAAACTTATGTTATGAACACGTGGGTGAAGTTTGGTATTCAACGGATTATACTCCGTAATGGCTTTTTTTTATTTAAATTTGCGACTAAAGAGGGTATGGAACGTGTGCTTGAAAATGGCCATTGGCTTATACGATTAGTTTCTATTATTCTCAATATATGGAAGCCGAATACTAGATTGGTTAAGGATGCTGTCAAGTCGGTACCGGTATGGGTCAAATTACATGACGTACCTGTTGTGGCGTATTCAGAGATTGGGCTTAGTATTATTGCTACTAACTTGGGAAAGCCACTGATGCTTGATAGTGCTACTAGTGATATGCGCATAAATCCATGGGGACGGAACACTCATGCTCGGGTGTTAATTGAAATATCTTTCGAATGGGCATTTGTGGATTCTATGGTTGTTGCTATTCCTTTGGAAGATGGTTCGGGCCACTCGATGGAAACTCTTTCTATTGAATACGAATGGCAGCCCCTTTGGTGTGATACTTGCAAATTTTTTGATCACAAGGACGATTCTTGTCCTTTCAAGGTCAAGGCTGCTATTTCTGTCCCGAAAGCGGATGATGAGTTTATTCAGGTCAAACACAAGAAAAGGAATGGGTGAAAAGAGAAAAAGGCTGCAATACCACGTCAGTTTGAAGGTATACGGTTCAATAAACCTAAATCTACTCTTGTTTACCGAGCTGTGACTAAATCGACACCTCCTAAGGAAAATAATTCTGAAAAGAATAGGGCAAAAAAGAAGCATATTAATGATGATCTTGACTTTATGGAATTAAAGAACTCTTTCGACAAACTTAGGCAGGAGGATTCGATTTTAGAAGTGGTAGAAGATCCGAAAATGGTTATAGGAACGGGTAGTAGCTTTGATGCTAATAATGAGCTTATGAGCTTGAATAATGATCTAATGAAAGCACAAGGTTTGGAAAGTGGTAAAGATAATAAGGAGGCTGATGTGGTTTCCTCTAGCAAACCAAAATTTTCATTTGGACCTTTGGACCTTGGTGATATAAGTGACTCCGATGAGGATAAGGTGTTTGCATCTCAAGAGGATTATAATATGTCATCAACTGGAGGTGGTCACCAACGTGAGGAGGAGGAGTTCAATTTGTATGACGATGATTATGCGGATCAAGTTCGTGATTTGTCGGGACAGATTCAAGAGTTTCGTGATTTTCAACTCCATCATGGTGGGAGGAAGTAGTTTCTACTTTCTTTATTAGTTCATAAGAGGGATTTGTCTTCTTATGTACGATTTTGCTTGTTACACTATATGTGCATGTATGTTGCCTATGTAACGGGCTGTGATGTAGGACTTCACCTATATCCATTGTACTTAAACGCTTTTTTAGAGTAATACAATTTACCGGGGAAACCCTTTACCCAAAAAAATAAGAGATTGAAGATGTGTACCTTTTAGCAAGAAACGTTAAACTGCTTTAGCAATAAATGTTGCACCGTCTTTAATATACGCATGTGTCACGCGAAACCACCAAGGATCAAAAGAATAATCCCTCTAAGTTTACACACACAATATGTTCTTAGCAAACAACGTGTATGCTAGTACTAGTAGTGTTTAAACCAAACGATCACCGTAGATTGACTATCAACTAAACCAAGTAACCCTTCGTGTTCTTGAGGGTCGAACCACAACCAAACGAAAAACCCTTTGTGGGTTTGCTGCCGATCGAACATGAGGGGAAAAGAAAAACCGAAAACCTTAAAAGATTTTGGTTCGGTCGACTAGGAGAAAAAGCAAGAGAGATTAGGGATTTTAGGGATTGAAGTTATGAGCTCTCAAGGACCCTAAGACCTCCTTATATACTCCTCTCAACTTGGCTTGCAAGCAAAGTCCCCCACCTCCTCATGAGGAGGTGGTTCGACCGACTATAAGGAAAGAGTGGGAAAAACCAAACTTTCCTTTTTCCCGGTTTTGCATATTAGTCCTTTAACTATTAACAACTAATATTTATTCTTGTTAAACTTTTAACGATCGTTTGTTAAACACTAATTAATATATTACATTAATATATTAAATACGTTGTTCTACATATTAACGTGTGCGTCCCCTTAGGCTCGAATAAATTCCGGACATATATAATTTATATTTGTTCATATTCCAACAGCTCCCACTTGGACATGTATAAATTATATAATAACATTGGTAAGCGTCTAGCAACACGCCAATGCTCCCAGAAATATCCGAGTGTGGTTTCATAAAGACACGGACAAATGATTTATGAATTTACAATCCCTTTGTTTCCGATACCGTGTAAAAATGGATATGGATCAATGTCATTCATTAATTTATGATTCCTGTTTCTCGTATATGTAACTAATCAATATTACCGAAAATCAATGAGACATATCTTCATGAGCTTTCGGGTACGGCCATACACACATCTGATTAATTCTACAAGGGGCCCAGTGGCATCATTCTTCAACTATTGAAGGAACAAATTCTATATTGACTACAAGTGCCAAGTCATCATGTTTTAAAATAACTTCTGAAATAAACCTTTATTAGTTCTATCCAATTTATAGGATAACTTAGTCTAGATCAAGACGAGTATCCCATATGCAAGACCTACTTGCATCTCAAGTCTAAGGATTTTATAAATAAAAATCATTTACAAGGTTTATTTGATGACGACGATCCATAAAGTAATATCCTTGTGGTTGGGGAAATCTAATATTTATCTTATGAATATCATGTGAGTTTGGTGGACACACATCATAATAAGTACAATATCCACCATCACTCCAGGAATTGTCACAATTTAACAATAATCCCATAGTTAATCGACAACGATTAATTTAGAATAATAGACTAATAATTATTCATGGATTTAACCAGTAAAATATAGGACACAATTGTAAAATATAAGTATATAAATATATATATAATACAATACCAATTAATCATTATCATAAAATAAAAAATGTTCAAACAGTCCCTTATCCAAATACTAAAACACAGATCAACATGAAACTACTAGCTAAACGAAGTCCCATGCTCTAGCATGTTGAGAAGCTTTGTTTTAGATAAAGCTTCGTCAAAGGAAAATGCTAAATATGACATATGTGTGAACTTAGGAACGTTATCGTTCTATGTAGTGATTAGGCGCCATCGAACCCCCCGTTCGTTGGCAAAAATGAAGTGCGGCTGAATAATCGCAAAACATTACTAAATTATAGAGGTGTCGTTTATTGTTGTACTAAATCCCAAAGCCCCAGAAATAAACTATCCTAATCTAAACAATATTCCATCTCTGCATTCTGAAGCACTACGTTAAGATTCAGCTTATGTAGCAAGCTTTGCAGTAGTACTTTACTTGGAGCTTTTCTAGTCTACTGCGCTTCCGTTCAAAATGAAAACGTATCCTGTCAGAGATTTCATAGTCAGTCTATATTCGGTCCCCTCAATCCAGCATTGCAAAGCAAATCAACTCGAAAGTTCAGCTTCTGGATTTCCACCATAAACCTCTTATCTTTAGTATTTCTTAAATACTTAAGAATATTTTTCACAGCAGTCCAGTGAAGTTCACTAGGATTCTGTTGAAACCAACTTGTTATATTCTACGCGAACGCAACATCAGGTCTAGTGCATCTTACTACATACATAATGGAACCCACAACCGAAGCATAAGGTACATTTTGCATACGCTTTACCTCTTTAGGTGTTGAAGCACCTTGTGTTTTTTGGGGGTTTTCAAGTCGAATCATTCTTGCATGGGGAAATGAACCACGTTTGGAATTATTCATTTATATCTCTTTAATGATTCTAATCATGTAAGCATTTTGACCAAGTCCAATTAAACGCTTTGACCTATCTCTGTAGATTTTTATTCCAAGAATAAATGCTGCTTCCCCCAAATTTTTCATAGCAAAACACTTTCCAAGATAATCCTTTACACTTTGTAAACTTGGAATATGATTTCCCATGATGATTATGTCATCAACATACAAGATGAGGAATGTAACATTACCCCACTAGCCTTTTGAATACACATGGTCATCAAGATTTGATCAAAACCAAACCTTTTTTGATTCCTCATCAACTCTTTTATTCCAGCTTCTTGTGCTTGCTTAAAACACGATAAATGGATCTTGAAGCTTGCATACTTTTCTGGGATGAATTAGAACAACAAACCTTCAGGTTGTACATACAAATGTCTTCAATCAAGATAACCATAAGTAGGCAGTTTTTGACACCATTTGCATATTCTCATAATCATAGTACGCCGCTATAGATTTAAAATCCTAAGAGCTCAAATGTCACGACGGGTGAGAACTTTCCTCCAAACAACCCTTATAGAGTTGAGCGTATCAACCTTTTTGCTACAAGACAAGCTTTATAGGTGTGTACAATACCATCCATGTCAGTCTTTTTCTTAAAAATCCACTTACTCCTAACAGTCTTACAATTAGGAGAAAGATCGACCAAGACCCATACCATATTGTCTATCATGGATTGTATTTTCGCATTCATAGCATCGATCACTTATTAGATTCTAAAATCAACATCTGCAGCTTATAGCTAGTGGGGTTCAATTGAGATCCCCCAGACTAGCTCCTCCTCTTCTACAATTAGACATAACTATCTGGACTTGATGTGTCCTTTCGGACCTACGAACCGGAATCACTTCCTCTGAGTGGTTCAAAACCTTAACCTCAATCAGGAATTTCGCTAGTGATTCAGAAGGATGATGTGTACTTCATCTGAATTTCTTTTTAAGCAGGGCCCTCCCACTGACTTCTTGAGTTATGAGATTTTCTCAAAGAACTCAGCATACCTCGCAACAACTATTTTGTTTTCAGGGGGAAGTAAAAAATATAACCCATCGTTTCCTTTGGGTATCCTATAAAGAAATACACTAACTAGAATCTTTGTTGGAGCTTGTCATGGCATATTCTCGCTTCAATAAATGCGCCTCACATCCCCATAACCTTTAAGTAAGACAAATTTATGAACTTTTTTTTCATCACCATAATATCATATGAGTCTTACAACCTACTTGTTGGAACCATATTGAGAATGCGTGTTGCAGACTCTAGAGCATAATCCCAAAAGGATAACGGCAGTGTTGTGGTGTGTATAGAGGAGTAAGCTGTTGGAAAATTCCACAAGCTTAAATAATCTTAACTCTTGGCTATAATTCGCCACATCGATCTGATTGAAGAATCCTTGTTGTCTTCTGAGTTGATTTTCAACTTCATTTAAACACTTTGAACGTTTCAAAGACCTCATGTTTATGTTTAAAGAAGATAAACATAACCATAACGACTATAATCATCCGTGAATGTAATGAAGTAGCTAGCACCTTGTCTTGACACATGTCTAAGTGGACCACACACATCAGTATGTATTATTCCAAGAAGATCAGTCGCCCTTTCAGGACGATGTGAAAACGATTTCCTTGTCATCTTGCCCGATAAACAAGATACGCATTGATCAAATGACTCATCATCTGTTGATTTTAAAATCCTTTCTTGTTGCAGCTTTTCAATACGTTTTCCTTACTTTATAATGACAAGACGGCATTTTTTGGGGGGCCATCGATAAGATAGAGTCTCAATTATGTTTTTGGCTCTTTTAGTGCTAACATTATAAATAAAATTAACATTTAGTACAAGATCATGCATATCAATTTCATAAATACCATTACTGGGAATAGCATTAAAATAAAACTCAAGTTCGACTTAATAACTGAAATTCCAAAATCCGTAAAACACTAGACAAATCTATTTTCTACCAAACGATGAACTGAAACAACACCTCTAGTTATAGAAGGTGCATAATGACAATTTTCTAAACAAATCACAAGGCCATTAGGCAAAACTAAGTCGTAACTTCCAATAGCTTCTACTTGTGTACGGACACCATTGCCCAAATACAAATAGAGTGCTCCTTGTTTCAGTTTCCTTGCTTCTCTAAACCCTTATTTTGTAATACAAACGTGAGTACCACAACCATTGTCATTGATATGTGAGAAATCACATATCCTTTCTATATCAAAAATGGCCTTAAAATGATCAAAATGTGCAGAAATATGCTTGTATTTGTGTATTTTGTTGTTTGTGAATGTGTAGGTACGGATAATGCAAAAATCACAAGAAAATGGTCAAAACCGGACAAACACGGACACGGGAACGGATAGAGTACACAAGAGCCGGGAGATTGCTATCAATGGTCAACACTTGGTCAACTATGGTCAACATGCTTAATGGCAAAATCCTCAAAATACCATAAAAACCCTTAATGTTAGATCATAATACATAAATAGTCCCTAAACCCTAACACCGTTATCTCCTTTTTATTAAAGAGATAACGGTTGTTATCTCTTATATAAACCTAAAATTTCACTGAGCCTAAATACTCACCCGTGGCCCAATCCTTTTACCCGAGCCCAATTTAACACCCACACCCCGGGTCAAATAATGATAAAAAAGAAAAGAAAATAGCGTGGGAAAAGCGGTTTTTACTATTCATCATCTCTCTCATTTTACCCTGCATAAAAAACAAAGGGTAAACCCCAATTGACTATGTGGCAAAAAGATTCGAGTACTAAGCATTGTGTTGGCAGAGCAAAACGTCATCAAGTTCTCTCATTGGCTAGAATTAACAAGGGGAATGACACGTTGGATGATAACTAACACACAAAGAACAGGATTTTACACTAAATCCTTTGTTAAAGAAGCACACAGCTCCCAACTTATGGGATTGCCACGCTGGAAATCCGCGTGCTCACACATCAATCCAACGGATGGAAGATAGGATCCAATGATTGGAAACAAATGAAGGGTGAAGATCAAGGATAAATGAAGCGTGTAAAGGGGCCTAGAAGTTTCCTTCTGTTGCTATAAATACGGGACCATCTTCACTCAAAAGATATCTAGCTTAATTTAGGAATAATGTAAAATTAGCTTTTAGCTTATTGTAATTTTCTAGCTTATTGTCATTTAGGTCTTTGTAATTTTCATTTAAAAAGCTTTGTAATTTGTTTTAATTAATAAAAGTTTGCACTTTACTTTTAATCTTGTTTAATCCTGTTTTTACTTAATGTGCAATGATAAGCAATATGGTTTGATAAATCTCAATAAGCTCTTCACAAGTTGTCTTAGTTCACAACTCAAGCTAGCTATATACTCATTTAAGCTCTTAAAGCTTAAATGAGCTTAATAACTCTCAAAATTCACTCTCAAATATACCAAAGCTTATTATAGAAGGGAAACCAGACATGGATGGGTTTCCAGGACCACACCAGCTTATCTTAGGATAAGCTGGAGCTTGTTGATCTGGATCTATGGCTGAGTAGCTCCCTCGACTTCTATTAAACCTTTTTAAGCTAAGGCAGTTGTAAAGTCTCTTTTCATAAATTTAAGCACCTTAATTACATTGCTAGCTTAATCTTCCATTACTTGCTTATAACTCTTAGATTTGCTTATTGCTAGCTAAATTCAATTTTATAGCTTATTTATGCTGTATATAGAATGTTTTATGAGTTTAAATTTTCATGTTGGTTATTGAGATCTTTAGTTTTCATAATTTGTCCTAAATTTGTCAAAAATACAAAAAAATTAGCATAGATAATCAACTTATTTGTTCTGCTTATTTAGCTGCTTAAATCTGCTTATTATGTTTATTTCTAACTTGTTATTATCTGGTATAACTTCTTTGATCATTAATTCTAATTTTCATAAGCTTAATATGGGATTTAAGAAATTAAAGGGGTGTTTGGCTTATGACAGTACTAAAGTTAGTACTGTCATTAGTTATTTGGTCCTTTAGTTCATTTTTAAATCTCATTATAGGTTATTGAATCTGTATTTAAGGTTCTAGCTTGTAGGTTTAAAGCAACAGTTTAATTGGCACACCCCCAAAAATTTCTTTAGTTCCTTTGTGATTAGGATGAGTATACATCAGGAATACTTAATTTGGCTTAAAAATACAAAAAAAAAAATAATAAAAAATAAAAAATAAAAAAAAATAATAATAATAAATAAGTATCTCTGCCAGATTACTTCATCGTGTCGGAGGCGTGGCCGATGTTGGAGTTTTCATATAAGGTAGGGTCCGGTGTCATAATAAGTAGAATAACCTCTTGTCGACTCGCTATCGATGTGGCTTCGAGATAAAAGGCACCGGTTTTACTTATATAATCCGAAGTCGAAATATGTTTGCTACATCGTGTCGGAGGCGTGGCCGATGTTGTAGCCTACTAAAGGACTGAGGTTTAATAATGTTGCTTTATTTTTGTCTTACTTTGTACCTTAAAGAGCCTAAGGGTATATGGTGCAAATAAGATTGGTTCATTCTTGTCTTAAAGAGCCCTAGGGTATATGACATGAATGGTGCCTTGCTTAAGTAGCCTAATAAAAGCCAAATTTTGGTTGCCTCGATGTGGACTTTATTCTTGATTGCATTTGATCTTTTGAAAAGGGCTAGGAGCTAATTATTGCGTTCTTTACCATTACGCTTTATTTTTGGAATTAATAAAATATCGAAACAAAAGTCTTAAAGAGCCTTCGGGTATATGACTTAAGTAAAATCCTGAGATACAAAAGTAGGATTTGCGGGAGGAAAAGTAAGTACACAATTAGTATTTATGAGTAGTGTTAGTGTCATGACTTGTAATTAACAATGATCTTGTTTTTAAGCTTGGCATGGGAAAAGTAAAAAAATCGGGGATGACGAAGTTATCTTTTAAACACTTAATTGTGCTTTTTGTTCTATGATCCTAAAAGTTACCAATGAGGTAATGAAAACAATACATTATGTCAACACAAATAAATTGTAGTTAGGTAGTTAATTATCAAGAAAAATCATAAAAAAAAAAAATCTTAGAAAATGGGAAGTCGGGTGTTTTATAACTTGTGATCTCTTAAACAAAAGTCTTTGCTACTTTTCAAAGGTTTAGTTTGGGAAATTTTAGAGGTATTTGGTTATAAGGCATGTGATATTGCGTGAGGACACACAATCGTTTAGTTTGGGGAATTTTGATAAGTGTAAAATACACATATCCGTTTGTACCTAAAAAGACCCAATTAAACCCAAAACAGACCAAAAATGGCAAAAATATGCTTGTATTTGTGTTTTGTGTGTGCAGGTATGGATAAGTCAAAAATATCAAGAAAACATTCAAAAACGAGCTAGCCCGGACACGAGAATCAGAAGAGTACAAAGCCGAAGCTCCAAAAATCCAAAGCCTTAGCCAATTTTCATCTACAAGGGCCATTCTTGCAATTTCCGAAAGTTATTTATAACTTGAAAGAGAGAAAAGAAAGACAAGGACCAAATGTGTAAACCGCTCAAACTACAACAGTTTTAACTGTCGACAAAGGAGCGGGAAACACATTTACTATTCATCATCTTCTTCATTTTACCTCCATGGTAAAACAAAGGGCAAATCAAAATTAAAGGGTGATTAAGTCAATTCAAGAGATCTACATCACAAACCCAGGGTCAAATCAGTCTTTATCAAAGGATTCATTAAAGAAGAGCCTCTGTCAACAATTTAAAGAAGCACAAGTTTATGTGGGGTTTTTGTGCTATTTACTCACAAAACTAACACAAACGTCACATCAATGGAATGACACGCTGGCAATCCTCAGGTGTCCACATCTTAATCCAACGGCTACGATTGAAGCTCAAATGATTAAAGCAATGAATGGCAGAGATTGAAAGTTTGGAGAGCAAGGCAGAGGTCCTAGAAGCTTCAGCTGGACACTATAAAAAGGGAATAAAAAGACCTCACTTCTCACACACACACCATCTAGGTTTTAGTAGTAAATTTTAGTTTTTAGTTATTTTTAGCTTAAATTTGTAATTTTACTTAAATGTTTTTGTAATTTCCTTTTCAAGTATTGTAATCAGTTTTTTTTCAATTAATCTCGTTTTCTAAGCTCTCATTTCAAGTCATAAGCTCTCTTATATAGCTAAATCGTTTCAATAAGCTCATATTAAGCTCTTTCAGTCTATAAGCTGAAATAGAGCTGTTTGAATTCAGTAATAACCTTATCTAAACCTTAAATCAGTTTAATCTCATATGGATCTATTTGGATCTAAGCTTTTGGAAGGGGATCTTACCTTGGAAGAGATCCCAAGGACTTTTACTCTAGCTTATTACTAAGCTAGTGAGCTTGTAGCTGCCTTAATTGGTACCTTTTGTTTAGCTAAAGGTTTAAGTAAGTTTCTCTTTTCATTATTCAGTTTAAATTGCTTAGTTATAGCTTAAATGTTTATATTGCTTATTTGCTTATTCTCTTTGCTTGTTAGAGTTTAAATATCTCTTTTAGTACTATTTAGTTATATGCCTTCATCTGTTTTTAGCTTATTAGTTATAGATCTTTAGTTACTAATTTCTGTCATAAAAACTCATAAAAGCCAAAAATATTAGTCTAAATAGTTTAAATCTTAAGATCTTACTTATTCAGTTGTTTAATCATGATTATTAAGTTTGTTTTAAGCTAGTTTTTATCTGGTATTAGTTTTTGTGCATCAAATTTCTCTTAAAAAGCTTTTCTAAATCCTGTCAAAATGGTAAAAGGGTGTTTGGTTTAGTGCAGTCTCAAAATTGCACTAGCAGTACTAACCTAAGTTAGTACTGCTGACCCTTTTACACTACCAGTACTAACTCCCCAGTTAGTACTGCTTTCACAAGTTAATACTGTTAGTTTAGATTTTAGCTAATTCAGTAGTTTTAAGTTTCTTATATGAAATTTAGTTTTAGTTTTCATTATTTAGCTTATTTCATGCTATTTTGTTTCAAAAGTCAAGTTGCACTAGCTAGTACTTTACTATTGACTAGTACTGCTGAATATTTACACTAGCAGTACTAACCTCAGTTAGTATGCTGTGTTCTCAGCTTAATTTAGATCAGTAATTTTGGATTTAGCTTATAAAATTCGTGGATTTAAGTTTTCATATAGATTAATTTAGTTTTAAGTCTTAAATTTTGCTTTTATAGATTAATTGTCTTTGCTTTTTTTGCGTGTCAAAAGTCTTATAAAAACCTAAAATGCCCAAAAACAGTAGGAACTTAAGTAAGTCTAAATTTGATCATTCAGCTTTTAGGTTAGTTTTATAGTATTAATTTGTTGGATAATAATTAGTTTGATAAGTCCTTAAAGTTTCAAAGTCTAGTCTAGCTTATTTAGTTCTCTAGCTTATTTGTAGTATGTGTTTCCTTGCTTATTTCCTGAGTTTGCCTGTTTCATGTTTAATTTCAGTAGCATAAGAGTTCCTCTAGCTTTGATTCCTTTGCATTCTTAGATTAAGCACATCATAAGCTTTCTAGATCACTTCTCCTTTTTAGATTTAAGCTTAATTTGAGTATTTTATGGCTGTTTAAGTAAAAATAAGCTCAAAACCTCACTTTCTGTAATCAGTTTAGAAATAAGCTCCTATTGAGCTTATTTGAGATTTTCAGTCCTTGAAGTTTTTATTAATTTTGTTCCCACTAGCTTCCTTTACAACTTTGCTTCTTTGAGTTTTTCATTTTAAGCACTTTTCAAATTTCACCTTAATTCGGGTCTTAGTTTGCTGTCGGGATAGATTCTTAGGGTAGTTAGTGTAACTTTTCGATTAGGTTTAATTTTTAATTAAGAGTTAAATAAAAAGTAAAAAAAATTAGGGCTTTAATTTCTAGAAACCAAATCATATATCCTTGCTTATTCAAATCAGGATCCGAACTTAAAACGTGGTTTCAATTGCACTAGTCATTGGGGATAACGACCCGGGTGATCATACTTGCCCGGTTTATTATACGTATTCTATATATATATCTTTGTGAGTGGAATTGTCCAAGGGATACTTGGGGATTTCCTTAATTTCTCTATAAGTATATTATTTTATATGTATGTAAAACTGCAATCAGTTTTTGGCGCCGTTGCCGGGGATTAGTGTTTACGATTCCTACGTTTTGTGTTTGTCGATTTGGTTTGAAGATCCTTTCGTCCTCGAAAGTTTCATTCTTGTTTTAAAATTCAAAAGTAAAAAAAAAAAATTAGAATATGTTTGCCTGATTTGCGTGTGAATAACGTTGGATCCACGACACCCTTGAAGAAATTATTGGCCAAAAGGAACTTTAATAGTGTGTCATACCACGCCTTTGGTGCCTGCTTTAGCCCATAAAGAGCCTTCTTTAGATGATAAACGTGAGTAAGATTATCCTGGTCTTCAAATCCTTCAAGCTGACTGACAAAGACTTCTTCTTGAAGATCACCATTCAAAAAAGCAGTTTTGACATCCATTTGGTAGATGATCATATTCTTGGTTGCGGCATTGGCAATGAAGATTCTGATGGCCTCTATTCGTGCAACTGGAGCAAA